>VXAK01001447.1:272807-373798 GCA_013399435.1 Arenaria interpres | reverse complement strand
TGGGGGGCGGCGGCGGTTTCTGTTTCTTTATTTTATTTTGTTTTATTTTTGGTGCACCCGCCCTCTCGGAGCCAGCAGGAGGAAGGAAAATAAGCCGAGGCCAGAGAAATCAGAGGAGCCGGAGGAGATGGTGAGCGGATGGTGGGGCCGGGGGAACGAATGGGGTTTTGCCGGGAGAGGCGTTTTCTGGGAGAGGTTCCCGCAGGGTGCACCGCCTTTGGGGTGATTTTGCATCGCGGTTGCGGACCGGGCGCCTTTGTTTGGTAAAGATTGCTGTTGAACAGCCTTCCTCCGCTTATTGCGGGATGCGCAAGGAGGAGCCGGGGTGTGCGAGCGGCTGGGGTTCCGTGCGGGAGCCACACGGACGAGCGACCCCCGAACACACCGGCACCGCGTTAGTCCTGCGGTATGATGGGCAGCCCTTGTCACGGAGGGAAGTCTTCGCTCAGGTTGTTTGTGGCGTGCATAGGAGATGAGTCGCTTTCTAGCGAAGACCAAACAAAACTAACCCATTTCTCCACAAACGCGAAATCTACCAGGCTTAAAACGCCGAACTTGGTTCATTTTCTCCTTTTCGTTTTCTCTGCGGTAGTGCTGTACACGATTAAAATGTAATGTTTGCAAAACTTGATCAACTCTTTAAAACGTTCACTTCTAGCATGCAAATAGTAAAGACTCTCTTCTCCCCCCCCTCCCTTTTTTTAACGTAGGCATTTGTTTGTGTATGTGGAAGGGGGAATTCTTAAAACGTGCACTTTGCTTTTCACAGTGTTCTGTTGTGCCTTAGGTAGGTCACAATACAAAATATAATTCTTAGCATGTTAAAAAAAAAACAAAGCGTAAGCAGATTTTTTTTTTTTTGCATCAAGTGAAGACCTGGTTTTATACCGGTAATGTCGTAAACACTAGATACAGGTTTGTGGGGGAAAAAACCCACTGTTTTGTATTAATGGGAGTGTTTGATGGTAAAAATTCTGAGTATAAATGACAGAATATTGACGTTGGGTGATTGTAGCTTCCTGTGGATGAAGTGGTGCAGTCTGTATTAAGTACGTTAGCCCTTTAAGGTTCTGTAAATTTAAACATTTTTTGTTTACAAAATTGTGCAGGACTGTATGATGCAGTAGTAAGAGATGAAATTTTAGTAGCTTTTAGAAATGTTGCAAGGCATTGCAAAAGAGGAGTATTGCAGCTTTATATTATATCTGTTATGGAAGAAAAAATCATAATAAAGTAATACAGGATGTACATGGTGACTAAAGTAACCGAAAGGGCGGGATCATTTGGAGTTTCTACAGAAAAATGCAAGTTATGAACTATGCCATGGTCTTCCTCATGCAAGATATTTGGATGGATGGCTGTTGAATTTATTTTAAGCAACATCTCTGTAAAGGCTTGTCTGAAATACTTAAATTATATGCCTCATTAGGCAAATGGGTTTATCTTCCCACTGCTTGGCTAAAGGAATGTACTGGGAGGGCAAGGTCTGGAAGAACAATACAGTGTGGCTGCATAGTTTCACTGCATGGTTTATCCTCGTGCATTGTTCAGAGATGCATAGAATGTATTTTATTTGGCATTGGTGATCTTATAAAGTTGACTTTGCTGATTTTATTTTTATGCCATAGTTACTGTCAACATAAATAACTGAATTTCAGTTATTATAACAATAGATTGAACCTACTGTTTAGCTAGAATGGATGAAAAACAGTTCCCTCCTTTGATTTTAATCTGTTCATTCAGAATCACTGCAGTGGACTTCAGTGTCAGCAGTTCTTCAATATTGGAAGAACTGGTTACAAATAGAGCGAGTTTCCCATCACATTGAGCTAAGACACTGCACTAGGAATGGCAAAATCCTTGCCTTTTGCTTGTGCTTCAAATTTTGTACAAACTGCAGTTAAGAGAAGATATCTCAGCCTGAAGACCATCTGCGTGCATATTACAGTTACATAAAACTCAGCTTCTGTATTTGATTTTATGTAATGCAACACGTTATTTCTGCAGTGCTTTTGGTGGCTCTTGGATAGTTTCAGAATTGATATGCTGCGAGGAGAACCTATTAGAATTCTTGTGCTACCAGGTTTATAATTTGTTGCTCTCAATATTTTATAGCGTGGGTATAAATCATTGACACAAATGCTGTAGCAGCTAACTGTGAGATTACATTTAGCTTATGTCTTTACAGTTTAACCGGAGTCTGACAGGATCTTGCCTGGTGTGAGTGCGTTCCGTTCCCAATACAATAGTCATCTTCAAAGCAGAAAGGTTGGGTCAAATTTTTTACTCTATTGCTTGTCTCTACAGAAGAAGGCGGAGAAAGACCGACTCTAGGGTTACACCAATATGGATAGGGAAGGAGTTTATCAGGTGTGTTGTGTTACCTTATTTAGACTTCATATGAGTCTCCTGGAAATGGGCGTTAACTCGTGTAAAACAAACCCAGACCTGAAAAACTGTGGTGTGAGGTTTCTGTTCCTTGCTTGTCCCTTTTCACTCCTACCCTTGCATTTCACAGGCAACCCAAACCAAGCTGTAAAGCTGCTTCTGCCTCTTGTGCTGAGGTTCTAGAAGTCCACATCTTCTGCATTAATAGTGCCTAAGACAAATAGCTAATTCTAGTGAATCAAATACTTATTATGTGTCTGTTTTTCTGCAGCATTGTAAGAACAGGCAGCTCAATTTAGGAATATTCAATCCTTTGAGAAGGTGGCAGTCACCCCTCCAGCAGTCACATTTTCAAGATGTAGCATCTTTGGTGTGTAAATGGTTAATCATTTAATAGTAAGTGGACAGCATCTATTATTCATCATTAATTTATACACACTACAGCAAACAAAACATCATTTCAGAGTCCTGATGAGACTCACTGATTGCCACTGTTTTGGGAGAGTTTGACATTTTCACCCACCTTTCTTGGAACATAGTTAATATTGGGGATAAAAAAACGTACAAGAGACCAAGTAGGAATGTGTATATATGTGTTTGTATCCTCATGTTTTGCTATGTAGTTATATTTTTATTACCCAATCTAGATAAAAATTGATAGAATGTTACTGGTTCCAAGTAAAAGCCACCTAAAGTTGGTTCTAAGAGGCTGGCTGCAGTGAAGTCAAGGGATCTGCTTAATTATATCTTTCAAGATCAGGCCATCTGAGGAGTTAACCTAGAAAAACAGAATCAGTGGATACTTCAGTAGATATGTAAATCTGTGTTTTCTCAAACATAGACTTTTTGCACAAGCTAGATGTTTACTAGCACATGTACACTGAGGAAGGAACCTGTGGGCCTGAGTGCGTGCAATTCTGCATCTCTCCAGTACCTCTTCATGAAGGATCTCTTGGTCTGATTGAGACAAGTTGAGTGACTTTGCATATAGAGTACATACAGAAAGAGCAAAATTGTAATGGTTAGATCTCAGATTCCAGGCTGAGTAGCCCAATAAAGTAATTTTCATCCAACACTGGTCTGATGGCGATGGCGGTGGTGGCAGTTATCACAAGATACTAAGACCCGTTAAGAACACATGGGCAAGATTATGCTTCTCTGCTTCACTCTCCAGTTTATATTGCTCTGGGAAGACCTTTCTGTTTCCAAATTCTGTGCAATATGCTCTGCAGATACCACGGCTTTCTTGGACAGTCTAGCATCTTTGTTCAATAAGGTCCTTGACTGCAGCGTCAAAATCTTTTGTGCATGCTTCAGTTGGTGTTGTTTATAATGATGGGTTTTCTGCGTCTCAGGGCACATGCATTTTGTTTCAGAATCTTCAACAGGGTTTCTGTGAGCTGCTGCGCGGATATATGCCAGCGCACCACTAGTCTATTAGCTTATGATTTGTAGGTCAGGGAGAAATTGGGATATTTTGCTATCTAAGCAGTATCATCTCTTTGCTGCTTCAGTGCTTACATGACATCTCAAGTTGGCTGAAGATTAAAAGGACACTGTCAAGGTATCTTTCACGATTTCATTTTTATTATTTATTTTGTTTGCCTTATTATTGCTGTTGTAATCCATTGGAAGCTTGAAGTCTGGTGCCTTGCCGATAGGCCTTTGTCCTCCAGAACCGTTCCTGTTTAGCTGCTTATGGTTTATTTAAGAGTTGTGAAGCATTTACTGTCTTCTGAAATACATTACTGAAGAGTTACAGCTTAAACATTGCAAGCAAGTGAGGGGGAAGAAGTGAGTAAATCAGTTTGGGTCCAGTCCTGATGTTGTGTAGTTCTGGGAAACTCAAAATATTTCTTCTTTTACTCATTGCTTTTAGAATGTAATAATGTGAGAGTATAGAATTAGGCATCGGTGCTTCCTTTGCACAGTCATGCTTGAGAGTGGACTTTCTGGGGGATTGATACAAAGACCTGCATTCTTACTTAGATATGTTTTGCGTTATCTAATGAAGTAATCCCTGTCAGAATTCCTATGGGTGCAGTGGTATTGACTGCCTTTGGGGTGCTGAGCAGTAGCTTTGTTTGGGGTACGGGCCAGAAAAAAACCACCTTTACAGGATCTGGGCTTTGTATCACGTAGGCCTTTTTTCTTTTCTAAGCTTAATTTTTTCCCCTCTTATTTCTGCTATCACAAAATGAATGGTCATGGGGGTTTTGTACAGAATAATGATACCTTAACTTGTTGCCGGAAGAGAGTCTTTTCTTAATTGATGTACATTCGTTGCAATGTAAAGTTAGTGAAACTAAAGCTACTCTTGCCAGTAATTTAATGGCCTGGTCCTCATCTCCTCTGGCGGTGTAATTTCTATCCATGAGTTGGAAGTATATCAGCACAAGTCCTCCATGGGACCTCTTCATTACAGTAAACATTCTCTATTTAATTTGGGTTATTTAGGGATAAAATTTTAAGTAACTGCTATCCAGTACAGTGACAGAAGCAATCGCACAGACTGGATTATTCATGTGGCTAATCAAGAGTGTCCATGTCTACTGGATTCACAGCTTGATGGGAGCTGAATGTATGTGCTGATATCGGGTAGGCTTATTTTTGCAGGTTTTAAATGACAAACTAATAATCTTTTTGACAGTATGCTGAGTAGCAAAGGTTGCAGAGATTCTGGAGAGGAAAGCAAATTGCAGAGTGACTTCAAATATGGTTCATAAAGCGTGGACTGTCTTGGGGAGGGAGAATCTGAGATCTGACACTTAAGTTGGGGTAGTTACAGTAACTTTAGGCATGTCACTTAGATGCCTGGGTTAGTAAAGGCAGGCACGGCTGGAGGCTGATTCAGTCCATGAGTTTGAATCAAGTGTTTTAACTGGCACTTTGAAGGAGCCTCTCTCTCTCCCTCCCCCCTGAGTAGCAAATATGGACAGTACATGGAGACTGGATTCCTCATTGAAGCACATGTCAGGTCCTGAAAGTGAGACAGCACAAATACTAGCCTTGTTACCTATACATCAAACCTTTGCAGAACTTTCACATGGTGGGTATTTTAATAGCTCATTGATAGTTGAATTTTCTTTAGACAGCTATTCATATCCCTCGCCTGTGAGCTTAATTGTACAAGGTTGAAGGGAACAGAATAGTTCTGGTCATTTTGTGCAGTTGTCAGAACTCTGAAAGAATTCTGTTGATGGCTGGTTGAGTTTCTTGTGATGTGCGTTGATGTAACATCGCTCAGAATGGTCTCACAGAACCCATAAGCTTGATACTGGAAGACTTTCTATTTTGCTGGCCCGGGGAAAGAGAAGGAAGCTTTAGGCAAGACTGACTGTGGAGAGAAAGGTGGGCGTGAGCATGATTTATGGTGTTGTATTGGGTTTGTCAAGGAGAATCCCTCTAGAATCAGCAGGAGAGATATGGGAAATGCAGGTAGTGTCTTAAAAACAATGTTCCTTTACAGTCCTGTGTTGTTGTGTTTTTTTTTAATGAAATGCAAGTTTTATTAAATGTTGCAGTGCTTCTGTAGAATGTGTACAGAACACTGTCATTAACGGTGTAGATATTTTTAACAATATTCTGCTCTTACCTTTGAGATACAATCCTAACATTTTGTTAATCCTCTACAGTGGGTTAAAATGGAATAAAGATCAGATTGCTGGAAGTAGGAATTCTTTTCTTTTTCCTCTTATGTCTGGATCTATTTGTCCGTTTTGATAGGCCAGTGACAATAATTGTTCTTGTTTTGTTATGTGTCTGTTCTGAAATATTTAAAAGAAAAGTGTTTGTATATGCTAACATTAATGAAGTGTTTCATACAATTGTGATAATAACATTGTCTATACTTAACTTTTCAATACTGCCCAAATCTTTGGCCTGTGGTTAGTATTCTCCTGTTGTATATTGCTGTCAAGTTTTGATTTAGAAATGAACTCTATTTAAAAAAGTTAGATAATCTAGCATGCCTTCTACATCTGCTGCAAGGAAGCTTCAGTCATTTTGATCAGTAAAAGGACAGTAACACCCTGCAAAGCTTTGATTCAGTTTTGCGTATCAGTAAATGCACGCTAATAATGGTCCCAAGGTAGTGAAAGCATAGTTTTATTGTATGCAGTAGCTGTAAACTTAGAGTTTTCTGGTATCTTTAAGACATAATCTCTTCTGCCTGAATAAATATCACATTTGACTTTCTTTTATCAATGTAATGTCAAGTGAAGTCTCAAACGTGAATCCTAACAGAAACTGGCAGTGTTCTGCTGCTCCGCGCCACAGGCTGGGTCATGCTGTGCTGGTATAACTTCCCCACATATTTTTAGATTGGTTCTTCTTTAATTCAGTGTGACAATACAAGCAGTGAGTTATTGACAGCAGCTAAAGTGAGATCATTATGACTGTAATCAATAATATACCTGCACAGAATAACAACTACTACCAGGGACATATTTTGTATCGATTCAGGAATTTATACTGCCTCCACTACACCCGGTCTGCTACTTCCATAATTTATGTAATAAAATCTCTACTTTAGAGAAGCTGTTACTAAGTTAAATACCAAGAAATGATGACATATCAAGATGTAAATTGCATATTGAAGATTTTACTACAAGCAGAAATAGCGCTTGCTAAATTCCTGTGGGTTCTGATTCAGGACAAGACACTTCCTTACTGCGGGCTGAAAGATAATGGAAGTGAAAACCATGTCCCTCTCCCGAGGCAGTATTTTAGAGGTGGAGGGGAAGATGCTGTTTTTAATGTGATGTGATGATGGAAGCTTATTGAATTGTATAATCCATAAGTTTGAAACCTTGGTAGAATTTCTTTATCAGTAGCAGAAACCCTTCTTCCAGTTCTGTCCTTAAACTGGAATGTAATTTTCTCTTAATACTGATACATCTTTATGTGCCTGTCTAGCTCTAATTCTAAAAGATTGTTGCTATACTCTCATTTTCTTTTTCGAGCCTAAAATCAGTAAAAGAGAACGGAAGGTACAGATTATGGCCAGGAATTTGGGAATACCGTTGTTCCCTGAAAGTAATACCTAGCATCCCAGAGATACCTGTTTATTCCCTTCCTTGCTGCCTCTCTGTTTGTTGATGAGATGATTCCTCAGGCCCAGTATTGTTACTGAAACCAAGGGATTTAGGGTAGGAATCCTTCTGAAGCCTTGGTTCACAGGTATAAACTTCTCTTGGCTGCTTACTTTTAGGTTTCTGTGGTTGCTTCAGCTTTACTTTCAAATACAGATGGATTAATTTGGAAATGTGTATTGACAAGTACATTTTAGGAATTATTCCAATTACTTTAAAAATGCATTTGCAGATCAATTTGAGAAAAATGTCAGTTTTCTCAAACTACCAAACTAAGATGAGCTTTTAGCATAAAACTTCTTTCTTTTTTTTTTTCTTTGCTTAACCTAGGGGATTTTTGATGTCCAAATATAAATGTATATTTGTATACATTTGTGATACCTCATTAGCTATGGAGATTCATGGGATTTGGAAGATGAGCTCATGCAGTAAACGTGAGACTTCCTTTTTGTCCATGCTGGGTTACAGCTGCGCACAGGCGTTCAGTACATTCCCAAACCTGAATAAAAAACATCCAGAGGTACTTTTAATTCTGAAGAGTTTCAAAAGACAAAGTTTGCATTTATACTATTGTAAACTGTGTAATTAAATCCCATCTCCAGTTGGGATGATGTAATTCAGGGAATATTGAACGTCCCTGCTGGCCTGGGGCCGTGTAGTGGACTATATTGCCCACAATTAAACAGATGAGTGCGCAAATAGGGACAGGCATCCTTCCAAACAGTTGGGGCTATATTTAGCAAATTCTTCTCATTTCCCTCTCTGTAGGAGGGTAGTGATGTTGGTAACCTTAACATTGGCCAACAGAACTGTGAGAGCCTTAAGCCCTCTCCTACAAGATGTTTTCCTTTCCCATGTTATTTTGACCTTATATTTTCTCCCTTTCTCTTGATTTAAATCTTTTTATGTCCTAAACGAGAAATTAGCTTCATGTTCTCAATTTGATTATAGAAATAAGTTCTCTGTGCCACAAAGGACTCGAAAGAGCTTGAAAATTTCACAAGTTAAATGTTCTAAAACTTATGAAAGATATGTTGTAAGTCTGGGGGATGATACAAAGGTATCTCCTCTTTATGGAAACCAAAGCTATAGAATCTGTAACTTTTTACCTAATTTTACGTATCAATATTTGAAGGACTTCAGTGCCTCTTGGTAAAATGCAGCAACGTTTCTACAACATTTCCTCTAGAAAATACTGAATTCACAGTTTGTCTAGTTTTCTTAACTGGTATTTGCATTTCCTGTGAAAAGAGGTTGGAGTTTAGGGGAAAGCAGCTGGTCTCATAAAGCAGAGTGCTACTTTTTAATTTTATTTTTAATGTGTTTTTTTAAAGGAGTAAACCAATGTATTTTGCTATTGTAAAAGCTTCAAAACCAGTAATACCGGTATCTCTTAAAGAGCAGAGCTATTGTTTCAGAAGTAGACAAACTTTGGAGCTGTAATCACTAGGAAAAGTCCCAGTCTTTGTAGAGTGACTGTGGTTAAATTCAGACAGATAAGTGATGTGGAGATCTCAGAAGCTTTACTGTCTGCGTAGTAGCTCAATTAAGAAAACTAGAATTTCACATAATGTCTGATTTAACTGAGCTTTCTAGTGTGTGTAGATCTATTAAGTACATCTGCATGTGCCCATGAGATTGCTATACAGAGAATATAATTATTTTGTTTACCATTTTGAGATTGATGTGAATGGGATCAATACCAGTTACTTTGCTTTTCATTTCTGAAGGCATCTGTGGTGTTGACCAGCCTTCTCTTACTTGTGTCAAAGAGATCGCAAAGCCTTTCTATTCACATCATTTGACCTTCTAGGACATTCATCAAAGACCTGGCAGGCTTAGCATGTCACTTTTTTCTCACTTGAAGAAATTAAATCTAATTAAGAGGATGCTACTAATACAATGTAGATAGAGATTACAGGTGCATGCAGTGTGTGGAGAGACCAGAATGAAAATAGCTGTAATGAAGAAGGAGAGGAGGGGGGAGGACACTGAAATAGGCTGACTTATTTTAGCATACAAGATTGATAATTTAGTGGCTTTAGTAGCTGCATGGATATAAAATATTTACAGCGAGTTGGAGAATTCTGATGGGGAAAAGAAATCTCTCAAGGCATTTTCTTCTAGAGAATGTAAAATGAGAAAGGAATTATGCACAAATATATCAATTATACAGTTCTAGTATTAGTGATCAACTGCCTGCTCTTCATTTCTCTCTTCACACAGGTGTAGTTTGACTGAATCCACCTGAATTACTTACATCTTTTAAGAGGGGAGTCATGAATGGAATTGACTTTTCCTTGGGAAACCTTTGGCATTTCACTGCCCGTTAACGTTGTCTTTCCTACAGCAAATGTCACTTGAGACTTTTGTAATAAAGAACAAAAAAATATGCTTGTGCATTCTTGCCATTTCACATGAAATCAAGTGACTGATTCTGATAGAAGTCTCAAGAGCTCTGGGTTTATACAGGTTTCTCCCAGTTCTGCCTCGGAATAACTGCTTGTGTGTATTTTTGGAGGCAAGGAATGTTAATAGTAAATGCTTCTTGAGAAACTGATTATTTAAAATATCTTTAACACTGAAATTGAAAGGACACTTACCGGGTATGTACAATAACAAGACAAACCTCAACTGGTTTAAAGTAGGTGTAATATCCCAGAGTAAAAACCGTGTGTCTGTTTGCTGTGTCCTTGTGTGTGGGGAATTCGGAGCAGTCATTGGAAGATGAAGGAATCTCCACATTCCTGGGCCCAGGGGCCATGCTGTGTCCTTGCTAGTGTATGCTGGCCTCCTCAGTACATCGCCATTCCCAGAGCTCGGTGAGTTAAGCAGCTCCCACTCATCAAGAATCCTACTGGAGGCAGCACAGCCTGACAGCTGGTAGGTGCCAAGTGGAGAAGTCAGTATTTCCATCAAAACCTGAGGGAAAAAAATTTACTGTAGGGTGAACTGAACGTTGGAGCAAGTTGCCCAGAGGGGTTGTGGAGATTATCCACAAAATCCTGGACACTTTCAAAACCATTCAGAAAAAGATGCCGAGTGACTTGGGATTGACTCTGCTTTGAGCAGGGGGTTGTACCAGATGATCTCCAGTGGCCCTTTCCAACCTCCACCGTTCTGCCATTCTGTGAAAATAAGATGGCTAATAAATAAATATCCTTCAAATTATTCTGTCTTCTACAAGAAGAACCAAAGTTGTAAGGATCCTGATTGTGCAAAGGGTGGGAGGTCCAGAGAGGAGTTCCGGGGCTGGAAGAGAGCCTCCCTTGATGTTTCTCAGCAGTGAGTAGAACCCATGGGTGGATGTCCCAGCCTGAGGAGAGCTGGGTGGGCAGAGCTGTGGGCAGGCTGGGATGTGGGTACCATTAGCAGCTGCATTTATGAATCTCCAATTAGTTTGGTTTTTTTAAACCAACTTAGTTGCATCCATTTAAATTAACACTTAAAGTCAAACTTCTGCCTCTAGTGAAATAAAGAATTTTAAAAGCTGTATTTAAATTTAAAGACTTCCACTGTCACTTTGTACAGATGGCTTCAAAGCATATTGAATAGAATCTTCTAATGAGTGTTGGCTTTGCCAGTAGATGCATGTTTCTTCCATTATTTTGTTTGTTTCCGTTTGGTATTTTGTACTTTGTGAGTAATAATTGCAATTACTTTTCTACAATACCATGTTAGTAGCAGCAGCAGGAAGCCATGGTTAGCTCAGCTGGAACGTTTTGGCCTCTAGAGTTCTTGTTATTGCATTCAGAGTGAGCAATAACTGCCTGCCTGTCTTTGTGCCACTCTCATTCCCCTTTTCCTCTCACCCTTTTTTCTTGTTCAGATGTACTTTATTGGGTAGACTCGAGACAGATGGTAGGAATAGTAAATCCAAGTTGATTGTACCAGATATTGTCTGGCATTGGCGTGTCTGTTTCTAGGAAGATGAAAACAATGGGCAGTGAATATTTTGGACAAGCTGAAAGAAGTTGCTAAAATAATTCATAATTGTCTTGTCTGTTAGTCTGGATAAACAAAATGAAAATGATTTCCTTTTATTTATGCACCTCTTTGAAGAGCCTCAGAATTGCTGTGCTGGTGTGTTGAGCTGTATTTCTGCTCCGTGCTCACTGCTTTTTGTTGACGCGTTCAATGTCACCCGTAACTTCCATCAGCGCCATCCTCCTGTTGAGCGTGTGGTGGTGTGGCACGGTCCTGAGACTGGGGGTCCGTGCTTGGCTTTCACCTCCACAATGGTCGGCATTGAAGTACCTTGAGAACATGTTTGTAATATTAAAATAAAGGTGCTTAGCCTTTGTTTAGAATCTTGTCTCAGTGGAACTAGGTTACCTAATGAGCATGTTCTACTCATCTCATGGGGACGAAGCCTGGGCTGTTAAATCTGTGGCAGCAAAACGAAACAATTTTTGAACCAAGTCATCATTCTCAGCATCAATAGAAGGTCGTGCCCTTGTCAGCTGGTGTTGGCTCAACATAAGGTTCCAGTCAGAACTGGCAGTGTTATGCTTAGCACTGTTCTTTGAGACCTTCACCTTTTACTATGTTTGGAACTGCTAATATGGTGAGTCTTTTGAATATTTATAAGAGACTTAATAAGGTAGTCCTTACTGCAGTTTTCAGAGTATACACTCATTAGTTCTTGGTAGCTGCCAAGGAGGTTTCTTCAATCCTATGATACAGTACTAGATGAAGTGCTCTTTTTCCATAATTTCTTCTCTCAGTGTGTTAAGCCACAATACTTCTTTGGCAAGTTCAAAATACAACCCCATTTGCACTACTTCTGTAGTTTCAGCATTGGCTTGGTTCTTGAGAAGGGTTCTGGGACCTGGGGTTTGACAGAATCAAGTCTTTAAACAAAGTTAGAAGTGAAGACAGGCAATCTCGTTCTCTTGCTTTGCAGCTTGACTTACCCAGTGGTTGGCTGAGCAGTGTCGTACAGGGATATCCAAAATCACATTACATCTGCACCCCTGGCAACTTGAGAGTATGTTATTGCAAAAGGTTAGAGATATACTTTAATATCAGGTGATTGTTCTCATGAAGAATTGCTCTAGTCTGATCTCTTTACAGTGCAGATATCGTGTGCTTGAATTTCTCTTCCCATGAGTTAGATGCTGAATAGTGATTAGCTTTTAATCAAGTGAAAATTACCCGAACGTGGAACATACTTTTTGAGCTATGCTGCTCAGAAAAGAGAAAAAATTACAACATAGATGTAAGTTATCAATAATTATGATTTCTTCATGAAACCATCCTAGGTGCTATGTATATAGGTAGCAGAGTACCCAGATTTGTAACTCAAGTAACATCTTGATTTATATTGAAAACGTGAATGAAAATGGTTTGCCATTCAGCTTTTGATTTTCTTAATCAGTGAGATTCTTAATGGTGTGAGGTTGTTTGTTGGGTTTTTTTTTATAGGCCATAATTTTCTACTTTTTTTTAAAGAGTAGAAGCTTTTAAAATGGCTCATACAGAGTTGCCATACTTACTTAAAAATAAATATAGAAGGGTCAGTTTAGGATTTGCTGCAATATTTTAAAACTTAATGAAGCTATTAGTGGTGGTTTTTAATCTTTAATATTACCCCACTGATGTCTGTTTAATATTATTTCTGATTGTTATCACTGTTTGCATTTCTTTTTGGTTAGAGGAAATTGTATGTTTATTTTATTTTGGGGGAAAAATTTTTGACAGGGTGAGCAATGGCAAGATTTTGCTTCCAACCTCTGGATTGAATTGCTCAGCAGGAGAAGCCTGAATTTCTAATAAAAATGAAACTTCTGAGGAAAATTCTTGCCTGAGGTTGGCTTTGTACTGATTCAACACATTTCTTATGACTCTACCATCTCCCTTACTGCTGCTTCTGGAGCAACATGACCCCTCTAATGAAATTTTATTTTGTGACAAACTGAATTTCTGTCTACGTGCTCTACTTGCCGGTGCCTCTCATGGTTGTGGGGAGGTTCTTCCTTTGTTCTGCAGGACTTAAAAGCATGTACTTATCAGAGTTGAAGATAAATAAAGCATCCTGTTTGCTAACTAGATACGTTTTCATCAAGTGTCATCCTAGAGCCAGTGGAATTAATACGTTAAGACATAGTGTTGCCTCATAATTTGTAAATTGTGAAATGAAACATAAAAATTGCTGTGGAAGGTGAAGGCGCACACAGAGAATACATGGGGTTTGTGAGGCAGCCAAATGCTCACTGGCTTACAGAAATGGGGGAAAAACCCCGAAGTCTTCCTTCATAAAAGCAGCTTGCAGATAGCTGTGTTCGTATTTTTTAGGTCACCTAAAAAATAGATCTGTTTCTCCGATACAAAAAGCTATTTTTCCCATTGAGTGCACATATATCCTTTATGGGGCTGAGTGTTAGTCATTTTTTGCTGTATTAGTGAGTTCAGGTTGAGCCTTGTGTGTGAACACTCTTCATTGAGGACTGTAAACCCCTCCACGCAACGCAAAACATAGCCTAATTGTTTGTGGTATTGATTATTTAAACAGGTGCTGTCAGAGGACTCTGATATGTCAGTGGGACTGCCCTACAAACCCAGTCTAACCAGCAATAGAAGGAGCAATGGCCAGTGGTGCTTTGGCGTGTATATATTCCTCTGTCTTGCCCAATATGTAGGGATAGTCAAGGATTCTATGGTACCACCACTCAAGTATCTTGCTTCCTTTTTATTAACTTCAGAAATTCTGTAGAGGGCTCTGGGATCTAAAGCTTTTTAGATTTTAAGGTCAGAGTGAAATTTATCTTCTCTCTTGTAACGCCAATGCAGTTAGCCCTTCCTGGTCTGCATGGGATGAATGCACCACTTCCAGCTTGCAGCGATGTGTGGAACCAGCTGGATTTCAGTTTGGAAACAAAGATAGGTAAAACAGTTGGGAATTTATGATTTTTGGAGTAAAAATAAACACAAAGAACAGTTGCTCAAGACTTGATAAAATGTCCTTGTAACTTCCAGTATGTATGTTTTCTGTGGAAAATGCTCTTGTATGTATGTAACAGGTGTTAGGTCATTGAAATCAAGTGTGTGATCAAAAAATATATATTTAAGCGAGGAGATAATGTGGAGAAACATCTTGGCTATTTTGCATCTTTTTACTTTACATGTTTACATGTAAATTATTTTTGGATTTTGTGATACAGAGATTTCAGTAGAAACAGCCACATACTAGAGCGTTCAAACCAGATGAGAAATTTCTCCCATGAACTTTGATTTCAGGCAGCCGGTGGAAGCCCTGGCGTGGCTGGTGTGAGCTGGGGGCTGGGGTGCGGTGTTGGTGGGTGTTTGGGCTGTGGCGCTGCGTGTAGAGTTGTCCCGTTGCTCAGATCAACAAGTCATTCGTCACGTTAATTACAGAGTTTCTATTCAGAGTTTGATCTATCTATTCTATTTTCCAGGGTTATCCATAACCTTGAGTTGTGCTTCATGAAGAAGCAAAGGGGCCTAACAACTCACCTGAAAGGGTGGTAAGAGCTGTCACCATTTCCTTACCTATATTTTTATTTTATTAACGCCACACATTCATGTCTATGAAATCTAGAAGGCAAAACTGTTTCTAATTTAATCCTTCTTGCTGTTTACTGTTGCAGTCTCACAATTGTCATACTTTAGCCAACAATACAGTGATGAAAGACTAAATTCATTTTGTAGTAGTAGTATTTAGTGGCCTTTTTCTCAAACAGTAGGACTGTTGAACTGAGTATGGCTAAAATATGCAAGAGTTTGAATTAGCCTGCTTGGAATAGCAAACCACCATATAAACCCAAATGCCTGCATAATCAAAATGTAGAAGAATTAACTACATATAATGTAACTCATAATAAGGCTTCCAAAACTTTATAAATGGAACTTCTCAAAATGTTTTTTTCTGCTGCTGTCCTACTTCCAGAGAAGAGGTGAACTGGCTCCCCTCTCCTCACTGCCAAACAGCCTCACTGCTCCTTCAAAATTAGGAAGAAAGTAGCAGGCAATCAAATGGGATGCTGTTTGTAGATACCTGAGCAACCCGTTATTATTCTGCAGCGTATTTGTGAAGTAATGTATAACTTTGAAAATGTTCCTGCTCCTTCTGCAGTGCAGAGACAGTAGTAATTGTGCTATCATCGTCAGAGATGGTTTTTACAGAGTTCATGACTAAGACTGATTTGCTTGTTTCAGAAGTGAGGTGTGCTCCGTTCTCCTCTTTAAGAGGATGTCACCCTTCATCAGGAGGGCCATGCATTCTCAGGGTGATGGTGCTCCCGATTTATTGCTTGTCAGCCCTGGAGAACGCGGGTTGGTTCCTTTACAAGCGCGACTCATTGGCTGTGACTGCTCACTTCTAAAACAATTTTAGCTTTATTTTGGTTATTGGTTTGTGGCTTTTAATGATAAAATAGAATTGCATTTTTTTGCGGTAGACGTTCTTGGTGGAAAATCTGAAAAGCTGGAGCCATTTGGAACTGCTCTTACTCCTACTGAGGGCAGCGGGAGAATTTCTGTGGCTTTCAGTGGGAGTAACGTTACACTGTCTGAATGTGAAGCCTTTTCCTCTTCTTTCAAAAAATGCTTATAATAGTCTGCTATAGCTGGGGTTGCATGAAGACTAAGTAAATGTTATACTCCTTGATTTAAAAAAAAAAAAAAGGTATTTCCTAAGGAAGAGAAGTTTTAACCATTTGTTATGCCAGCATATTGATTTATTTTTTTTTAAATACAGCTCTGAAAATCATTGCACCATAAAAAATGGTTATCTATAACTATTTTACTTATATCATATAGTGTGTTTTATTATGGTGTATGCAGGAGCAGGTGTAAACCAACAGAGCACCTTCTCGTGAGAGAAGGAGAGTTGCAGGATGAATACTTACTGGAGCAATGGTAGACATGGCCTAGATTCTACAGTCACAGATATTACTGGTCATAAGTTCTCAACTCTTAATAAAAGCTTAATATAATATTATTTGTGGCATTTTCATAGATGTCATTTAAGAAAAAGATTAAATATTTTTTCAAAGGTGAATATTTCAGAGTGAGCTACTGTATTTGCTATGCGCTTTCATTAAGAATTTCTTCTTCTCCCTTTACCCCCAGAAGATACTATTACAAGTGAATTTGGCATAAAAGCTTCTAGTCAGTGGTTGCCCAGAAATGATTTGTGAAACATTAAAAATAACTGCCTTTTCAGAAATTAATACTAAAAAATTATTTCCAGAGCTGTGGATGTGGGATATAAATGGTCAGTTTTGATTGTAATGTGCAAAATGGATTTGACTTGATTTGGAACATCTTCCAGGCTGCCAGACTTCTGACCTGAGCCGTCCAGAACATGTGTTTTTATCTGTTATAAGCATTTTTTCCTTGTAATTAATTTTTTTTCCCTAATTCATTGCTCATAGATTAATGTCTGCTTATTTTGGGTTTCTACCATCTTTTCTGGAACAATCAAGAAAGACAAATTAATCTTGTTTAATTGATGGATTGCTCTAGGTTAATCAAACTCCTACTTAATATGCTTGATATTTCTTGCAAGTAAGCTATTTTAAAAAAAAAAAAATCTGCAGTTTATAATAGATTTGTCTTGGCCATGTCAGATTCTTTGTCACAGTCAGGAAGTACAAGATATAACCCAAGAATTCAAATGACTGAAAGATAGCATTTTGGTTTATAAACATTTGCAGCATAAACAAGTCTGAGCTAAGTAATTTTAGAAAGGAATTTCCCTTCCGTGTAGTGTATATTATACATAGACATTAATTAGTGAGTTTTGCATATGTAGCTCTTGGAAATTATTTTTATCTTGTTTATCTGACACCAAGTTTATTTATCTTGAATTTGAACTTTTACTATTGTCTCTGTATGACATAGTTTACAAACCAAGTCTGATGATTTCTCTGTGTTGTCTGCATGAGAACTCACCTCTACATGATTATTGTTAGTTAATGCTCCTACAAGCCTTTTGGAATCGCTGGTGAGCCTGAACTTTGCCTTTGTTGTTATCCATGCAATTCTAGTGCCTTTGGTGTTGAGTTTAATTTCATACATTTCTGATAGTCTTATTTGGAATCACTTTGTAATTCCTAATTAAAAATGGTTACTTATTTGAAAGCATGGGAGACTTGTCTGGGTGCTGTTTATGGCCTGACATGGTTCATTGATGGCCATGCAGTCCAGGCTCCTGTGGAGTTGTACTACTACAAATAGTATTTTATGGTTTGATCAGGTAGGGTTAGTAAATGATAAGTCACTTCAGGGAGCACTAGAACTACTGGAATACTGATTATCAAAACAGGCTTTTTTTAGTGGCACATATAATCTGCTTATTAGTATAAGGTCTTGCAAAAGTACTTATCTATCTGAAGTAGAATTTCATTGAATTGTCTGGATAAGGTTGGCCTTAGAAGTGGACTTTCACGTAGCTGTTCTGTATGATACTTCAGTATGAGCCTTCTTGCTTTCTGCTTTGTGGCTCAGAGAAAACTTGCTTCATCTCAAATGCTTTAGTATTCAAAATTTGTATGCTTTTCTGGAAGAAAGACCCAAAAGACTGATAATCTGTAGGTAGTATATGGATGTGGAGACATGCTAATGTACGCCTGTCACAGAGTCCTACATCTTTGCACACATCAGTGTTGAAAACAAACCTGTAACTTCTGATGCCAAGACCTGTGAGTGTTTCCGTTCTGGTTAAAGGGACGGTGTGTCCCCTCTGTGGTGTCTTTGCTAGCACATTCCCTGAAGCCGTCCTGAGTTTCCCTGTGTGGATCCAATTGGGAGATTAAAAATTTAGGATTTAATCTGTGCTTCCATAGCATGAGTCACGGTAGGCCTTCTTAGTATTCATCCGGTGTTCTTGGAGACATCTCTGGCGATACTGGAGTAATACTGGCATGGTCTATTAAAACTACAGTGAATAAAACTTTAAGACCCCATCTCTTGATTTACATTTCTTACAGCAACGTCTGATAGAATTGGCAAAGCATACATGTTAGACAAATTTCCTCCTTTTATTTAGATCCATTAGAGCCCTTTCCAGGCAGATAAAGGAAACTTAGATGCTGAAAAGAATTAAAAAATAAATATAAAGCATTGATTTAGAAACATAATACCTACTCCTTAGTATGTCCTCCGTCGTAAACTTATCCTCATCAATTAACTTTAAATTGCAGAACAGATACAGGTGCAATTGAAACACAGCCATTTTCCACTGCTGCACCATGCTGTGGTGACTTTTTAATTGTTGTTTCTTTCTTTTGGTGTTAAAAAGTATGTTTTATAAAAGAAGACAGGGAATTTTATTTGCCCTTTGCTACTTTCTTGATTTCTTGTAATTCCAGTATTATTCTTCCATTGCAAACTTTCAAATTATGCTTTAGAAAAAGCTTTAAGCATTGGTTAAACATTGCTTCTTTGTTTTGTTTTCTTAAAGCTCTATAAGGTGTATAAATTGGTGCTGTTGGCTTCGACAGGGATGTTCATGGAACAAGTCTTCCAAAACTGACTTGCTAATTTTGCACTAGAAACTTGTTGAAAATTGTCAGTAAGATTTGTGCTAGACTCTTTCCTTGTACAACTTAAAGGGTCTTCCTGTTAAAAACCTGATGACTTTGTTAAATTTTGAAATAGGCTCTTAAAATCCATACAGAGTAACGTCAAGAGCATTAAACTCTTCATAATGTAAACAATCCCTTGTATTTTAGATTTACAGCTGAACTTTCCCTCCATCTGGAGGGTCGCACTTGCCTGGCCGCGGAGGCGCCTTGTCCTGTGAGAGCTCTGGCGGGGATTGTTTCCCTGAAACAGCGCCTTCAGAAGCAGGAGAGAAATGTGCCCTGATACATCTTGGAAGCTAAAAGCATCCCTTGTTCCTCCTCTCCTTCCCGACTGGAATTCCAGGAATTGCTGCTGCTTTAGCATCGCCCACATCAGTAGAAAGGGAGCCTGTTCTTGCAGCTGCTCCCGACCATTGCGAAGGGGGATCTCGGGCTTTTTTTAATGGGAGATGCGAGGGCATATTTATCTCATTAAAATGTTCATTAGCGTGTTCTTCCATTGACATTGTATCCAGCATGTTCCTTCTTCTAATTAAATTGTAGCCTATTTTATGGTAATTCTTTGGCTTCCCTGAAGTGTTTCTCCTTAAGGTAGATGTAGAGAGTCGGAATGATGGTTACCTCTGAGCTGGATGACAACTGCTCATGTCCCTGCTCATGGCAGGGGGCTGGACTGGGTGACCTTTAAAGGTCCCTTCCAGCCCAAGCCGTTCAGCGTTTCTGCCCTATGGTTCTGTGACAGAAGATTGAATTCAGAATGCTGGAATGGAGCACAGCACTTCTTGAGAATTTCTTCTCTTGGCACCAGGCATTTGTGACAATATCTGCTGGTATTTTTTTTTTTTTTTCAAGTTTTACTCTATATGTGTATGGGATGTTAGTTTGGCACAAAGATGTAAGACTTTATTTTGTGACAGATGAAATTTTCTGCATTCTCGGAGGAAGTTTGGATTTGGTGTGGTAGTTGCACGTCAGTCTCTGGGTATTTATAGATACGGGGGGCAGCACAAAGGCTAGATGCTTTCCAGCATGTGTTAATGCAATAGTATCTCTTTCAGGAAGGTTTTTTACAGAGCTGAGTTTGGAAATGTGTTTGAAAACAGCCTTGTCACACATGTCATCAAGGTCAGAAGGGAGAGAAAGCAGAGACTTCAACATTTCAACTAAGGTTTTGTGAAAGGAGCATAGAATGTTAGAGTTTGCTAACTCATAAACTGGTCTCTTCGTGCCTCTTGAACACTGGAGAAGTCTCACTTTCTCCTCTTCCATGGAGTGTTCAGCTCCCACTGCTGTCTGGGACTTCAGCACTGAACTTGTGGGGAATATACTTGATGAAATCCACTGATGATAGATCGTGACTCTGAAGTGTTAAAAAGTGGTATCAGATGAAAGCTTGGAGTGCACAGTGTGGGAAAACCCGTAGGGAGGTTGGGATCGTGGGTCTGTGCTTGGAAATACTCTAATTGTTGGTGCAACGGAGAACAGAGATTAACACACCCTCTCTGTTTATAGACAATAGAGGGTTTTTTGACATAGTGTAGTGCTTTGGAAAGGGCCTCTTCCAACTGCAGCACTGACTGTATCACGCTCTGCTGCAGGAGAGCAGTTGTTCCCGTGTTACAGCGGTTCAGAGGTACGAGGCGAGTCCTGGCTCATCCCTCTGGGTCCTGCCTTACAACAGCTCTTCATTTCAAACAAACGTCAACTGAAAAATACGTATTTTGCTGAGCGTTGGACCTGATTAACAACACCATAACATGTTTCTGTGTTTAGTAATTTAAGCCTATTACTTGCAGTTTTGGGAAACTGGCAGCACTTGGTTGTTAATTAAAAAAAATAAAATACATATTATACATCAGTTAGACTAATGTTAGGGCCCCAGACCAGGAGATATACAGCCTTATCAAAAGCAGGCTTTCTATAATAATCTTTGTGTGCCAGTGACACGGTAGGATAAATGCTGCTTTGTGTTCATTTTTTAACCAAGAAAAACTCCACTGATTTATTGGATTTATTCGAGACTTAAGCCACTGTAAAAGCATACTACTGCTGTGTAAATGCTTTCTGCCAGCAGGTGGAAATGTATATATACAACTCCTCCATTGACTCATTTCTGTCTTGGGCTGCCTGATGTCTCTCTCCCAGTCGCTGAAGCTTTGTGAAAATGCTAGTTAAAACTTGCAACGTAATGGATCTTGCTGCATCAAAATTGGCAACTTAAGCTCTTTTATGGATCCCTGACTGCTCTTGGACCTGTCAGCTCTTCTGTCTCTGCTGGGGTGTTGTCACCCAACCTTCTTACATAGTCATGTAGTACATAAAAAAACCCACCAACTTGTTTCAAATGAACATGAGCAATACTTCCCATAGAATTAAAAGGGGATAGGAAAGACATAATTATTTTTTTGACTATTAGAAGTTGATATCTTCCTATCAGCAGTAATGGTCCTCAACTGAATCACAGGAATAAAATGGGAAAGGGAGTTGTGCAGTCTAGAACTAGAGGAGCAGATGATCATGGGAGAATGATTTTTTTATTTTTTTATTTTTTTTTATCTGTCTGATTTTATTAAATTTGAACTGTGTATCGAGGCAGATCAGGAGAGGAGCTTACTTTGCATCAGGGAGACTCACAGCTGCATCTGTTCCTTCTTGTTTCCCCATTGTCCATGCTGTTACCTTTCTAGGGCTTATCTGAGAGTGGAAAGAAGGTCCTGGAGGAGGTAGTGCCAAAACCTGGGACTAATAAACTGTTCCTAGGGAGTTCTGTGGTCATGTGTAACTTGCTGGGATGTGAGTTTACATTCTGGAGAGTCCTGGCTTCCTGAAAGGTAGGAGTGTGGGAATAATGTGCTATATACCCACTGCAGGCAGTGCTTTTCTGTGGTATGTGTTTCTTTGGCGTTGGAACTCTCGTACTGCAGTAAATATTACCTGTGTTACAGCACTACCCGTGTAAGGGTGATCTTTGCCAAGGAGTTTGTAGTTAACACAAAGCTTCTCGAGGTTTTTCATGGCGATCTGAGCTATTTGGAGATAAGAACCAGTCATGCCGTGTTGGCGCAGCACGACATGTTTCATTGAGACTAACTTTGTGGAAGCAATTTTTACTTGTTAGAGCTTACATCAGACCAGAATTGGATCCTGGCTTGTATTTGAGGTTGAAGTTTTCATCCTATTTCTGTCTATATAACTATTTTATAGTAAAAGTTGCTATTCTTTGTTGTGGTATAATAGAAAGGCACGTTTCCAGGTCCAACAGAGAGTTGTGGGATAATCAGCTTAATGAAGCTCTAGATGAGGTAACTTGGATCCAGTTCTTAAGTACTAAAAGCTTGGTTGGTCCCTGAGGAAGACACTATTTAAATCAAGAGGAGGAGAAGACATCTTGGGGGCACTGATGCTTGATGTTCACGTGAAGGCGAATGCTAGAAAGGAATTTGGAAGACTATTTTTTGAAATGTGTGTCTGGATGATGATGGAAGCTGGGGCTGGAGTAGTACAGGTCTGGACCTACAAAATGGCTAGAAAAGCTGTTTATTTTTATGAAGAATGGTAATACTTATAGTACTTACACCCTTCAGTTTGTATGAAAGAAAGTAAATACAGAAACCACACTGGATTTTGAAGCTGACATGCTGCGTTTATTTATTGTCTCTAATCCCAGCAGATACCAATGTGAATTCTCGAATTTGGGAGAGCTTGCTCGTAGCCGTGTGGTGTTCGCCAGTGGCCGGGCTGCCAGGTTATTGACTCTGCTCACTGGGGTGCAGAACTGGCCGGGGGGAAGGAAAGGGTTACACACAAACCAGAGACTGAGAGAAACACACAATTATTTCTCTGGATGCTTCTGATGGAGACACAAAGGGCTGCTTTCCTAGTAGAGCACAACTAAATACAAAAAGGTTATCTAGCCTTCCTGAGGAAACTCTTTTAGAAAGGAAGGAATAAGAATATTTTCTCTCGTTTTTCTGAATAACGATACGCACAGATTACACTTTGCATCTTGGTCCAAAATCCAGTCAATTATTTTTATTATGTAAAGTCTTTCTAATTTCTGCATGTAATGTAATTCCTTGGCATCTCGAAGACGACAGCACTAGAAACCAGTGGGGGGGGGGCTTTTGGTGGAGTTTTGGTTTTGTTTTGTTTTTAAAGCAAGTTATTTTGGTGTAATGAAGTAGAAGCCCATCCTCAGTCAGAAACATTTGACCAAATGTGAAATAAATAATGAGACTGTATTAAAGTCCGTGACTAAAATAGTAAATTTTAGTATGATTCATCCAAAGTTGTAGGTGTAAAATAGAGTAGAAAATATTTTATCTTGATCCACTAAAGTCAAGTTAATTGGAAGAAGGGCAGTGCAGGGGAGAGCGGTGGTTCGGTTTGTCGTACTGTGACCGCAGGGTATTTCAGAATAGCTTGAGTTTGTTAAAAGGCAAATTTTGCTGGAAGGGATAAATGCAGAATTGTGTTTGTCAATTTATAATAGGAGTGGAATTTCATTAGCACGACTATTCATTTGTGTTGTGGGAGGAAAAGTAAAATAGATTCTCATTGACTTAAAATGTCACTGTCTATTCTGGCTGCTGAATCCTCTGCCGTTTGTTGGCTGAATATATGAAAGAAAATAGGACTGTGGGTCAGCCCTGGTCTCTCTAATTAGGATCCTTAGGGCTTTGTGTGGGCCTATGTTTGGGTTTTTTTGTTGTAGTTGTATAACATTGTGCTTTTGTCTTTTCTTCTAACGCCCAGGCACGCTCTGCTTTCTGACAGTGCTTCGTTTTTATTTCTGTAAGGCAAGCTGGCCTCTGTTTCATACCTGCCTCTCCCTGATCTCTTGTAAAGTCCTGGACATTTCTTCCCTTGCTCTATCAACATAATGTTTACAGATTTTCTTGGCCAGCTGGTGACTGTCCTTTCTTCAGTGTTTCTCTCTAATTTCTGTTTAGTCTCTCTCTCTCTACAACAAATCTTTTTATCCCCTTACTCTCTTCACATGTATCCCATCTTCTGCTCTGTCTTCCTAAGCTTTGTTCCTTGTCACAAATTTCAGTGTACTCCTTATAGGGCATAATTTGAAATCAAAGTCTGCATACTGGCACAAATGATTATAAATTCCTTCTTCCAGTAACCCCAGAGAAAATTATGTTACCTGGAAAAGATTAATTACTTTTGTTCTCTGTTATTTTTGAAGTCAGTATTAATCATTGATACTCACCACAAGTATTGAAGACCTCAGTTTTACAGGTCTTTGCGGGAAAATGAAGTGTTCCTTAAAACACTTGGGGACTTATTCCTCCTCCGTTCAGAGAGAAGAGTTTTGTGTCTTTACAGTAGCAGTTATTAACGGTAGTGTGTTAGACACAAGGTTTTATTTCTTTAATTCCCAAACAGCATTTGTTAGACATAAACAATTAAAAATACAAGTATAGTTAATCCCTTAAGACTGTTCTATAGTAGGTAAAGTCTAGCACTCCCTATTTTAAATATGGCTTTAGTTGAACTACTGCTTCTCAAAATATTTCCACTTATCTCTGAAGTCATAATTATGGCATTCATTGTATTTGAATATAATTGCTGCACTTTGCAGTCTGTTCAAGTCATGGGACTTAAGTAAGGAATTAATCCCAGCTATTACTTTTCTTGTCTACTGGAACCTGCATTTTGGACCCCGTCTCCTTTGGTTTTTACCAGTTACAGCGTAATGTTCCTAAGAAGGCTGTCTCCTATGTGTGGAGTATTACTCTAAAATGGAAAGGGACATTTACAAAATAATAACCAAATAACATGTACGTGGACCTCTTGGTGGGAAGGAGTTGCACATCTGCACTCTAAAGTAGATAACCCTCACTTTGGAATTAATTAGATAAGAGTTGCTAAGCCCTGTCCTTTTCCATCACAGCCATGATGCTTTATATATTTAAATGTATCAAGCCGCCTCCTAAAAAATACCAGGTGTTTGAGTTTTGTCCCTGCTTATTTGATTTGGAGATGCTTTCAGGATGTTGTTCCTCTGATGAGTAGAATCATCCTAATTTCCACCAAAACTAATAGCACAAATAGCTCCTCTTTTCAAAGCAATAGATGAAGGACTCTTAAAATTTAAGAACATAAGTGAGAACGTTAATGGAACCTGATGATGCTTGACCTCGTTGTCCCTGCTTTCTCTTTCCTTGTCTCTGTTGAAGAAGAAAAATTGAGTTTTGGGAGAACTTGCTTACAGTGGCTTTCTCTCTTGCTGCTTCGCCGTATGACCTGCAGTGCTGAGAACACCCCTCATGCTGGTGAGCCATCTCTGGTGCTCTCTCCTTTCCTGCTGTGCACATGAAGAGAAGAATGTGCAAATCAAAGGCAGCACAAAAGAGGATGGGGCCTGAGACACTCATGGAGCATCACCAGCTCCCCCCACCAGCCAGCCCGGGGAGGGGACGGGCTCAGCACACGCTGAGCACAAACCACTCTGAGAATCTCTTCACATTTTTTCCTCCTCTTCTCTTTGTCAGTCTTTTTCCTGGGATGCTCTGAAGTTTCTTAGTTCTTGGGAATTATTTCCATCTGCAGCCTTGCTCCTGAGCAATTGTAGTAATACCAGAGTCCAATTTAGCAGTGTGTCTTCAAGAGCTTGGGTCCTTGACTGATTTGTAGAGGGCGAATGAGAAGAGCAATTGCAAATGGGTTTCTGTGCTATTAGAGCTCTAAACAGCCTTCCCTCTTGGCTGTGTGTCAGATTATAACTCAAGGGGGGTAGGGTGGGCTCTGAATCTTAAAAAGATTTAAATACTTAGGTGCAGGGTCAAGTATTCATATTAATGGATGTCTTAACAAACTGGTCTCAGAGTGCTCAGCAATAATAATTTAGTATTTTTAGGTAGCATTGAACATGGTAATTCAATAGCAAGTGTTTTGAGTTCTTACACTTCTTCATTAGCTTTCCCTACAATTTACTTATACGATAATTTCACTATAAAACCTCAGTTTTGGATTAATTGAATAAAGCATAGTGATAGGTAGTTGTGCTGTGGAGAAAACTTGTATCTAATATAGAAAAGCCTGCACAAAGAACTGGAGAGTCAGAGACTGAACCAAGCCAGGAGAAGAAGAGGTTGTTATTCTCAAGGGCTGTTAAAAAGATCCTCTCAAGGAGACACATTAGCATAAAATTTCTTTCCCTCTGTGGACTCTTTGTTTCCACCATTATTCAGCCATTTTAGGGTATTCCATCAATGCATGACTCTAATCAAGGGAAAGGGAATTACCAGCTTGTGGCCACCACCCTGTAGCTCCTTGGGGCTCTGCAGCCTCTTCCCACACAAATATGTGGACTTCACCTCTTCTGGAGCCGCCAGTTCCAGGACACAACAGTGTGCACCATTCTCAGTGACAGCCCCGTAGCTCTTTAAGCATTGTCTTTATCCCTCTGAGGTGTGCAGAAGGTGGTGGGCTTAAACTGACTTTGGCAAGAAGTCGTAATAGATGGCTGCAAAAAGGCTGGCGTCCACTGGTACCGAGTAGTGGTTTCTAGGTGTGAAATCCATCCCCCCCATCCTCTGCTTCACCTGCTGTTTCGGTGGCCCTGCTTCAGTTCACTCTGCCACCGAAGCACATTGGCTTTGTTGTTTACAGTTGGTTCTCCCATGTCCGGGATACATAACTGAGCAAAACGATAGTACAGCTCAGAATCCATAGGCTGCCGTGGGAATCTGCCTCGGGGTTCCTAAGCAGTACAACTGTGGCTGATTTCTGCCTCAGTGTGGGGTAACTGCCTGGTCTCTTCATTTTTCTAGTATTTCACATATGAAAAGAGATGTTGCCCCCTGGTAAAGAAGTGGGCCCATCAAAGAGAAAAGATAATTACAAATCAACATTAACATTCTTCTCTGAGGATAGCTAGTTGAGAGAAATTGGGGGGAACAGCAGAATGGAAAAGTTTTAAGTCCCAGTATCTCTGACCTCCAGTTTGAGCATCAAGCCTGCCTTGTATAATAAAAGCTATTTATAAATTGCTGCTCTGTTAAACGTGTACAGAATTTTACGATGCATAAATTGGGAAACAGAGCCAGCGAAGGGAGTTAGCAGAGAGATGAATGGCTGACAGGGTGCAAGACTGAAACTGTGTTTTATTCATGGATTGGGAGGTCAAGAAGAACTGCTGGGAAGGGCTGGCAGTTGAAGGAGAAAGACACAGAACCCAGGAGAGAAAAAATCCAGTAATCTGAGAATCATCAAGCCACGTTGTCACTCTTCTTCCTTGCAGTTACAACTCCAGGTAGTAGCTTTTTATTTTTATTTTGCTACATTTTCCTGAATATTTTTAGTCTTTCTCCCAGCTCCAGTTGCGCCACTGTTGCCAGCTGCTTCCAGTGTGACAGCCCTAATCCTCATGAATCTCAGCAATTTATTCCCTTAGATTTTAAGCAACAGGTAAGAAGAGGTTTTGGGTTTCTTCCCCTCTTTTGTTTTGACACACCGTGCCCCAATTATATGGTGGAGAGAATGTGATCAAGCAACCCAAAATTGTGATCCTCATCTGGGGCCTAGCTAGAAGTTCATTAATCTGGTTGGTTGGTTGTCACTGCTCAAAAGACTGTTCAAGATGATAAACTGCTGATTAGTTCAGTTGGTCATGCAGCTATTCCTGAGCAGAATGCAGTTAATGCAACTTCATTCCAAACAGATGAGTCAAGTTAAGGTCATGAGGTTGCAATGACTCTTTGTAGCATCGTCACAGGGTGGGTTCAAGGTGCAGGTGGGTTTTGTGTCCCCAAGAAGCACAGGGTAAAACAAATCGAAGCAAGGCTAGAAGAGACTGCTTTGGACCAATGAATGAAATCTCATTTCCACTTGGTTTTTATTCCTTTCATAAACTTGTTGTAAGGTCTGAATAGAAAAGGCTCACTAACATGGTGTTTCTTCTGCTTTCCTAACAAAGCAATGACGTATTTTAATCCTGAAGCCTTATGAAATACGTGCATTACATGTGTCACTTTCGTATACATTGATTTGCTTTTCTCTGGAATTGGCAAATTAGACTTGCTTTGGACCAAAGCCAGATAATATCTGAGGCAATTTCATGCCCTGTGAATTATTGAAGAGAATGTTTGGTACGTAGAACTCGTCTTCAGCTTGCTGGCTCCCCTCCCATTTCTCTTAATTCCTCTGGGAATCTTGGTTTCAACTATCTTCCAGAGGCTCGACAGTTTCTAAAGGCTGGGTAACCACGTCAGCAGAATGGAAGGAATTTTAAATATGATCCTCCTTTCCCCGCACATTTGTCCCGTTCTGGATTGCGGTCTCCTTTTTGCTGATTCTAGATAGCAAGTCTCCTGGATTGCAAAACGTGCTTTCATTGTAATGGTCACTGCTGTCTCAAAAATCACTGGCTAAACTTGGGATCAGAGGATCACTTGGATTTTTCTTCTGTATCTCTGCAACAAATTCATGAAATATCTGGTTTTTTTACTAAAGTATGTGTTTCTCTCATGTTTGTGCAGTCTGATAAGGTTAGTTTTGGGCCAGGACTGTTGGTTTTCTGCTGGAACGGTAGCAGAAGGGAGGAAGACAGACAAGTGAACTTTCCATGTAACCATGTTGTTGGAATAATACCACAGCCAAATTTTGGTTGAATCTGAGCTTTTATAATAACTTTGGGCTGGATTTTGTTGGACACAAATCCCATGAATTATATGGGTTCATTGTGAGATGACGCTATTTGCAGGGTGATTTTCAAGAGCACTAAAGATGCCCATTAAACTTACCCTAAAGGCTTTTTTTTTTTTTTTTAATGATCTGATACCTCCTCTTACATTTCTGTCCTTTGACTTGGCCAAGGTCTGAAATAGCATTTACTTTAAATGGGAGGAGATACGCAAAGATGAGCTGAAAACATAATTTGTGAACCTCTTTGGAGTTCTTTAGGGGGTAAGGAAATCTGCTAGAGCATTTTAAAGGCTACAAAAAATTAGCCTTTGATAGAAATGATTCCTGTCAGTGTCGGCGACAAATCAAAGTCAGCGTCACTCACAGGGAAATATTTTTTCCCTCTTTGCAGCTACTTGTTCCATAATAAACTGAATGTATTGATCATATCTTAAGTGAAGGTCCAGATTGTTCTCAATTTACAGAGAATGCTGCATGGTGATGCAATAAATGAGATGGGCATTGTTTATTTAAAAGAACTGCAAATTGTAGGAAAATGCTTCCCATCTAGCAATGTTTGCAAAGCTGCCTTTGTGTTTCCCCCATATGAGATGATTTGTGTAATCTCTGTTACTGATACGCTGTAGAAAGTTTAATAATAGTACAGTTTTATTACTGAGTAAATCTCTGTTACGGCAACATAAATCTCATATGACAAACTTGAGACAAAATCGCATTAATTGTGTCCTTCTGTTGACTCCAGCTGAGTCATGTCCAGATTCTTTGACAAAATTAAATACAAAGAAATGCAGAGAGGCCGTTTGTCCGTTACGTCTGTAGAGACAAAGCTAAAGGAACTTAAAATAGGGGGTGGCTGGGCTAACGCTTCCTGGAGAGGAGCAAGGTGTGGAGACATTGAGTTTGACTCATATGATTACAAAAAAATCAACCCTACTTCTCATGTAATTAGCTTTAATGTAGAAATAAAAGAACCTAGTATGATATTAACTATAGTAATTGTGGTGAGTATGTTGTAGAAGGAATGACCTGGAAGATGGGAGAAGAACAACGTTTGTCCTGGTGGCATAAACTCATCAGGAGAAATGGGGATCTCTTCTGGTGTAGGCTCCTGTCGCTGGGAGGAGATGCCATCGCACTGTCCTCGTCACACAAACGGCAGCTACTGAGAGGAAGCTTTGGATTAATTGATGAATTTCTGCCTCAGTTGCTCACTTATGCTGCACGATAATGAGTTTATTTTCCAGGGGGATGGTGTGTGGGTGGGGGCAGAGCAGAGAGAAAAAACCAAACAGGAGGGATTATAAAGAAAGCAAGGGAGGTGATTTAAAATCCTTCGTGTGGAGAGGGAGGCTTAGAGATGGCTCCTTCTCCTCACTTTGTGCTCGGATACTTTTCTTAATTTTCCTAGCGTCTCTAATTACCTAGCTCTGTTTCAGTGGCCTTCAATACACCTGCAGGGATTTGCATGGAAGTGAGAAATGTTACTCTCTGATTAAAATTTGGCTTTGCTTCAGCTCAGTCTGGTTATCTTGTTTTTATTGTAATGATTTAGATTCTGAGGATAATTACCACAGTATCTGATGTGGGCTAAAAGCTCACGGGAGAGCTATTTTTAACCACGGTACTAGAAGTTACAGTAAATTATTAATAAATCCAATATCTAATTTGGCAAAACCTGATAGTACTTGCCATGGCTGTTCATAGGCTACAGAGTAGGCTGTTGGAGGAGTTTCTTTAAAAATTAAGCAGAAGTAGCAATTTATAAAAGAAAAGTGCATTTTGTTGTCCCAAACACTCTTGTTCAGGTGCAGATAATCAGCTTGAGCAATGTGAAGAAACACCTGATACAACTGTGGAACAGTTTTTAGTTTTAATTTTACAGTTGTTACCGCTCATCACAAAGAGCCTATTTGTTTCTATATGATGTACCGGAAAAAGGGATCTATATTCATTGCACATTCTTCCCAACGGAATTGTTTTTAATGGAGTTGTAATTACTACAGGATTCAGAAGCCCCCTGAACAAGTTCAAACAAAGAGCTCTCCTGTGTTCACCTGGCCGGGTGTCTGTCCCCCTGTCCCGGTGTCTCCGGGTGTCTGTCCCCCTGCCCCGGCACCTCCAGGGGCTCCCACCGGGAGAAGGTGGGAGCTTTCAGTTCCCGCTCTGCTCTTCCTGTTCTCTCTTCCTTCCTCCTCCCTCTGAGAACTGACTTTTCCTACCTTCTCGTTTCTTGAGGTGTAGTGTATCCTGGAAGCACACGATCTCTGTTTGTGGCGTGCTCATTCCTACAGACAGGGATGTATCATCCCCAAGTGAAATGCTGGGCCGGAATGATGCTGGTCACAGGAGTAACGTCCTGCATGGGCTTGGCAAAAATGAAAATTCAGTTTCTGAAACTGTTTGGGAAAAAAAAAAAGTTGAGTAGTTTCAGCTAAAAAAAATGCAGAGTTTAGGTTTGCAAGCCAGAGATGGCTGTCCTTTGCCCTTTATCCTGCAGGAGAGATGGAGAGGGACTCTATCAGGGAGTGTAGCGATAGGATGAAGGGTAGTGGTTTTAAATTGAAAAAGGGGAGATTGAGATGAGATCTGGGAAAGAAATTCTTTGGTGTGAGGGTGGTGAGAGCCTGGCCCAGGTTGCCCAGAGAAGCTGTGGCTGCCCCATCCCTGGAGGGGTTCAAGGCCAGGTTGGAGGGGGCTTGGAGCAACCTGGGCTGGTGGGAGGTGTCCCTGCCCAGGGCAGGGGGTGGCACTGGGGGGGCTTTAAGGTCCCTTCCCACCTAAACCATTCTGTGATTCTATGATGGGAGCACTGTGCAGGGTTGGGGAGCCCAAGTGAGCACGGAGGCTGTAAATGACACCCCCTCCATCCTGGGCCAGCGCTCCCTGCGGGCTGGCCCGGCCCGGGCACTTGCTTCCTCTGCTCCTCTTGTTCTGAGGGAATTAAAACGTCCAAACTTGCTTCAGGGCTTGGTTTGAATGAACTGAAGAGCAGATTCGAGCGGCAGGAGGCTTGAGTGGGAGCGTGGGAAGGGGGGTCAGGACGGCTTCTCTCCCCGGGGACAGCCCTCGCGTGGCCATCGCTGTCCCTGAGTCACCGGACACGCACCCGGCTCTTCTGAATGGGAACTCCTCTTCCTTCTCTCCCTTTGGTGACTCTGGCCTTCGTTTCCAGCTCCTGTTACAAGACTGAAAGGGAACATGGCATGTCAAAATGAAATTCTGAGAGGGTTTGAGCAAGAGAAGGAGCTATTTCCAATTCAGTTCGATCTGCTGAACCGAGAAATCAATTATTCACACAGCCTGAGTTAGGACATAAAATGAAATAGTGTATTATCTCCAGTTAAGTTTTCTCTCTGTTTTAAGCAGGATATTGGAGCTTAGACACTAGGGGAGGGGGAAGTGTGTTGATGGTTTCTGGTTTTGTCGGTTTTTTTCTGTGGTGGTGTTGTTTTGAGTGGGTTTTTTGGTTTTTTGTTGTTTGCGCGGTGGAATCCTTGTGGAGTAGATTGTCTGGAGAATGTGCTGCCTGGGGTGGATAACTGCTCTCACTGGATGGGGAGAAGGACCCCTGTATGCTTCAGGCAACTTACGTGATGTCTGTGCAGGCAGGATGTGAAGTCTGAGCTGTGCCGAGGTGGTGCTCGGGGATGTAGTGGCTGCAGAGCCCACACCTGACAGAACATAACTGCTAATGTGCTTTTGGTTATTGATCATCTCCTTCACTAGAAGAAAATAGGTCATTGAATAGCGAGAAATGTTAAAATGTTAAACTGTATGTATGTCAACCTCTGAGGCTTTTTTCAGATCTAATCTCAGGCTCTTTTGATGTAATGCTGTGAAGCTTTTGATTTTCCTCGTTAGTTTCTAGGTTTATGCCTGTCCCTGTGTCCAATCCCACAACATCATTCTGCGTTTGCTGGTCTGGGGTTTAACTTTTCGCCAGCACTGTGCTCACCTTCTGCTCTTATATGTGCATCATTTTTCTAGTCAGAGGACGTGGGGGGTTTTGCTGTAGTGCATTATTTTATCTTTCAGAGAAGGGAGGCTTTAGGCGATAGGAAGACATGGCCTTTAGCATTTTCCAAGATCCAGATACTCTCTGGATGCCATCAATCAGCCCTTTCTAAATAGTAGGGAAGAGCATTATACTCTTCCGTGAGGTTCCTGTGCTGTGCTGAATGGGGGAGGGAACTTAATTTTATGTTTAGGCAATGATTCATGACTCTAAATGCTTTTTGTATAAAGCTCTGACTTAACATTCCCATATATGAAAATACCATTCCTTTACAGATGCAACGGCGAGGTGTAGCCAAATAAGAGAATTAGAAAGCTTTCTGTTCAGTTTATTTTATTTCACGACTGACGTGAAAATTCCACTAGAAAGATCTCAATTATTCATTGAACTGAGTAGGTGTTCTGAAACAATTTCAAACTTATTTACAGAATTTAATAGAGATTATATCTGTTGATAGAATTTCACAGGTTTAATGGAAAAAGTCCACAAATGTGACTTTACTCTTCCTTAAATTTTAAATAGTTTTTCCATGAGAGTTGTGTTGGTTTTTTTTCCTTTGGTTTTCTCTTTATTAGTCACTGGAATGTGCTAACATTCCGAGCATTGAAGAGATCTAAAAATTGAATCTAAGGCACTGGAAATGGTCTTCTGTCTTCCTGGTGCTTTATCTATTTACATGAAAAAGACTGGGTTATTGACACTGTATCATATTTATTGTAGGTTCCTGGATCTGGTTGCCATAGTGACATCTGGTCGTCAGAAAGAGTTTTGCTGGGTTCAAAGTTATGCTAATTGTCAGTTTCTTAGGGAGAATAATCCTCGAATTTCAGGGAGTGATCATTCTTTCTTGCTCTAAAACTCGAGGAAACTCTTTGGTTTCCAACCACAACAATATCCCCCCAGCCCAATTTCATACCCGGGCTGCATGTACTTAATTTTTCTCAAAGAATGTTTTTGTGCTTGAATGCTTTTTGCCGTTTGATCAATCCTCCTCTTGCTTTTCTCATCTTCCCTCATCTCAGCAAACAGTGGCCCTTTGCTGACGCTGGTATAGATTTCTCTGGAGAAGTGACAGCAAGACAATGTCTGTCTTGAGGTTCAGGGTCCTGATTGCGGTGGGTGATGCAACCCATTGTCCAAGGAAAGATTAGTGGGGTTAAGCACATGGAAAAGCGAGATATTATTATTGATGCACCATTAATCTCTTACATGTTCTTAAAGTAAAATGACTTACTCTTACAAAAGAAAGAAAGAAACAAAAAACAAACAAAAAAAAACCTTACCAGAACTCTGATGTTTGGCCCAGGGTTTTTTGTCCTGTTATTACCAGAAAAGAGAAGCCAGCGCCGGGTAACCGAGCAGAGACTTTGTACTGACGATCCATCCTGCAGAGCCCTTGGTGGGTGTGAATGGTGCCTTCTAGGACAGCTGGATCGACAGGATTCTCACAAAGGCACAAGATGGGATAAGCTACAGAACTCGTTCATTGCGTTGTTAGAAGATATCATCAGCTGCTTCTGCCCTGAGATTCCAGCTTACGTTAGTGAAATCTGATTGGTAGCGCAGGAGGGTTTTATCTGGGTATAAGAAAGGACACGCTGTGCCTCCTGCAATTTTGGAGGAACCCGACTGCCCAAGGAATGTACAAATGTCTGGGGTGTTCATTTAAAGCTCAGAGAGTAGGTCAGAGTCTGAAATGGAACTTGCTGAAATCAGAGACCTGGTCCAGTGAGCGAGAGAGATGATGTAGTGCCAGTAGGTCTGCGGTCTGTCCCTACCTCTTGTGTTGATGTGCTGCAGCATTGCAGATTGCATTTGTGCTGTATGAGCCTTTAATGACATTTTTTTAAAACAGAAGAAAATATGAAGAGGGCTAGCACTGATGGCTGAATTGCTCCTTTAACAATATTTAGAAGATTTTATGTATTTAAGTTTGTAGGATGCTGGCAATCCTCGTCTGTGGAAGTGGCATATGATAAATATGTTTTTATTATAATTCTCTCTGCTGGAACATGCCACAACAACAGTGGTGTTGAACCTCGCCAATCTCAACAGGCTTAAACTGTAGCTTACGTGTTCTGAGCTTGAATTCAAAGTACAGGCTCTCTGCTCTATCCTAAAGCTATAGCTCCTGTTCCCTATTGTTCAGCAGCAATTGTGTGCCTGTCTGCCCTTATCACTAGCTCTGAAAGGCTGCCATTCAAAAGTGAATGAATATTCTTAAGTTTAGTACCTCGTTTTATCAATTTAGGTTTGTGTAGGTTTTTTTCTTGGCAATAACATATGATATATAAATGTATATCATGTTTCCACATTGTTTACAGTTTAAACTGCATTCCGTTAGCCTTTGTTTGGAAGGGTGCTTTTTTCTGCTCTTTTGAAGTGCTATGTTGTCCATTTGCTTTGAAAAACTTGTGATTTAGACTCATGAATAAGAGACAAATTTAGCTACAGGATGGTGTTAAAACTATCCTGTAGAGTACCAATCTTCTTGTACCTGAACTTGGCTTATGATGCTACCTTTAGAGCGAATAGGACATTTAACAGGATCCTCACATCCTAAACTGTAAGACATTTGAATAACTACAATTTATATCTAACCACTGAGATATTTAGAAGAATACACCTCCTATCATCTGTGCAAACTTAAGATTAGCATCCAATTACTTCATTATTTTGCTTGTTGTATTTGCTACTAAAACTTGTAATCAGTTCTCTATGTGTTCCAGATTTTCCAGTTTGTTTTGTCTTTGCCTTTTTTCCCCATGTGTTCCCTAGTCCTTAGTTTTCTTCGTAAATTTACATAAAAATAAACTCTGAAGGTACTGAGAAAGGACTATGCCAAGAATGTCATGTTCCTGAATGACAGCTTCTTAGGTCTTTTATTATTGTCACCTTAAAATTGCGGAGAAATTTGCTTGTAGTATCATTATAATTACGTAGCAGAAGTATGGTCTTCTCTGCCTTTTTTGAACACTCTGTTATGCAGTGACTTCAAAGTCTTATGCCAGAGAATTGTCTTTTTTTTTTAACAGTAGTAGTATTAAATTACTGCTTTTCCGTTGCTGTGAAGCGGTCTGCGGTTAAGTAGATCTTAGAATCAAATCATGTTTAAATCATAAGGGCACTGTCTGTGTTAAACTTGTGGGACAGGATTGGAACTTTTCTGAAGTTTAACAGTGGTTGAACTGGGTGTTTGAAGTCAAGCGCGTCTTTTGTTCCTGAGTTGGGCAGCAGCCAAATTGGGCTATATCTATTTCTACTCCTTCAGTGAATTGCAGGCATTTTCAGCTTTATTTTATGCCTCAGTTGAACATGTTATATTTTTTTGGGTGGGGATAAGGGAAAGAAGAAAAGAATCAGACTCTGAATGCTTGGGCATGATACAATGGGCTATAGAACATAGCTATTGAAGAATTTTTACTGACTTCAAAGAGGTACTCAGTAGCTTCCTGGTTTGAACCCTCTGTATCTGGTAGCTGCTGTGAAAAGCTGGGTGGTTATTTATATATTTCTATCAGTGTCAACAGCAGAGAGCTGTAAGCTCCTGCTGGCGAGACCGTAGCCATTAGTTAACTTTGGGGATGGGTGTGACTCTTCTGTGTGGTGATGCGCAACCGAATTTCTGGAAAATAATTGAGTCTCTTAGCCTGTAATTAATATCTTGCCTTGTCCCCTACCTGGTTTATAATTTTCTTTAAGAATGTATGTCTGTGTTTATTATATTTCATAGGAGATAAACAAAGCATAGCTTATTGAATAAAAAATGTCAGCCTAATGATATTCTAAAGATGAAGTGTTCGTGCATTACTTACTGTCTAGATTTCCAGATTGCTTTCTGTGGCTGCCTGCTTGTTCCCTAGCCCTGTTGTGAAGGTCGCACTGTCTGCTGCTGGAGGGGACCTGCTGCAGTTCCTCAGCTCTGGCCCAAGTTTCTGTGCCATGCCTTTGCTGCGTGCCCAGGTGATTATGCAGAGAGCTGCCCTGTGATTCATGAGATCCAATTTTGCAGCGCCTGGGACGTTATTGAAGCTGGTGCTGTGATTATGACTTTGTGTGATGACATTATTTCCAAACCCAGTTTTTCTTCCCCTTAAGTTATTGCCAGTGTATATTCTTATCCCAGCTGATATTGAGGATCTGGTCATGCCCTTAAATTGACACTAAAGTCTACATTTTTGGTGTCAGAGTATTAGATTCTAAACAGAGAAGTCGTAAGATGCAGAATGATACTGCGAGCTCCTCTTGAGGACAAACCCCTTGTTGGACAAATCACTCATGGCTTTGATACCTGGATGTTTCATACTAGTAAGAAAGATTCGCAGAAAGTGAACTAACACCATAAATAATCAAGAACATGCCATCATGAAATTTCTGTGGTCTATTTATGTTCACAAATGTGATTTAATTTTAATAATTTATGATTCTTCTTTTATGCTGTGGTATTCCATAAAAGTAACGAAGTCTTCATAATATGAGACCTTTTGACAGCTCAGTCATGAGATCTTTGCTGAGGAGTGTGGTGAGAATGCCAGATCGTCAGTAGGAACTCCTGTTCTTGAATTTGGTTAATTATATGGCTGTATGGTACATTTGTCTGTCTTTACTCTGTATACCTTTTGGACTAAAGAGCAATTGCACTTCTGCTTTGTAGTTGTCTGCCGCTGCACGTAATGTGGGTTAAGGTACATGCCCACCTTAGGGGCAGGGGGAGAAAGGGGAAGAAAACAGCTGGACTCTATTAAAACAGATGTTGCCAGAGGAAAATCACCACATATTGTCCTGCTTGGGATGATACAGAGATCTCTTTCCTGTCTAGGAAATACTTGCCTGGAGGAAATACTTTGAATACATTCCAAAGATGTGCAGATGTGGCTCTGAGGGACGTTTAGTGGCGAACTTGGCAGTGTTGGCTTTATGGTTGGATCAGATCATCTTAAAGGGTTTTTCCAGCCTCAGTGGTTCTGTGATTCTGTCTGGTTTGTGTGGCTCATTGCTGCAGAGCCTTAGTGAAGCCTCGTGGTCCAGCTCCTCTGGCTCATGATGTGTCTGTTACTGGAGTTTAACTTTTTGCTTTTGGAAAAAAAAATGCCCAAGAATTAGATGCGCCTTTTTTTTCAGCTTAGACTTACGTTGTGAGCAATGAAAGCTTAGAGAATGCCTACTTGCTATAAACCGGCGAATTGTATTGATAACCATGATAGATTATGATGGTTTGTGATCCCTCAATGCAGTGGAAGTGGCGCCAAAAAGACTTCCCATCTTGTCTTGCTCAGTGTATGGACAGAAGCACACATGGGGAAGGGTTAGAGGGGACGTGATTGAGGACAGTTGGGCAATTCTTTTCTGTTCCACATGTAACTTGAATAGAAACCCAAACCATTTTCCTTAGCAAGTCTGGTGTATAACAAATACGCACGTATATCCTGGAACTTTCTTATCTGTAAAGGTGATATTTTTACAAGCATGTGCTTGCTTGCAGTCTGCACAACCTGCAGGCAAATTCAGCACCATTAAATTAATTGATGTTTAATGACCAGGTTCCTTTTGGCAGACAGCGATTTGCTTTAGGTGAACAGCAAAAGGATGGATTTCTTTGTGCTCTTCATTTGTAATGATATCTTTGGCCTGGTGAAAGTGTGTATGTACATACATACCAATATATAATACGTAAAAATAAATATAATTGGCTCACAGTGTTTCAGGAGATTCATGAGTAATTTTATGCTAAAATTATTGCTTTTATTTTCTCTAGAACGCATGCATTAATAGCATGTACGTGTGAGCATGTATATATGAATGTCATAAGATGTCTACACAGCAGATTTAGAAACTAATTTAAATTAGTCATTAAAAAAAAAGGCAGTGAGGAGACAGAAGTGTATTTTTAAAAATTAATGGTAATGTGAATATTGAAAAGCAGTATGTATTTTTAAATAAATAGGGATATAAGATGAAAAATGTGCAGCCAGATTTTGGAAATGTCAGGTGTGCAGTTATGTGGAAAAAATCTGGGCAGTATTAGCTAATGTGATTGGGATCCAGGGACTCGTTACGCAAGAGAAGGCGGGGATCCCTTATGTAAGAGAGGCTTTGGATGGGCCCACAGCGGCCAGGGGGGCGACGGTCCGAGATCAGACGCGTCATTGTACGCGCGGTCACACGTCGCAGGCTTTTATTTGGTCTGTTGATCTTTCCCAAACAAACCTGCTAACTAGCAATGAGCTGAGTGCTGTAATACTTCTTCCAAAGACTGACTTAGTGTATTTCAGTTTTATTGGAATAACAACAACTTACTTTGGTTAGAAATATCATCATTTAATTTACAATTTATTCTGTAATTATGTGACTCCGTATTATGCTTAAGCTGATGGAGCAGTTAGGAGCAGGAGCTGTTCAGAAATCCCCTGGACAAGGTTTGCCTGTAGTACAATCTGTTCCCTGTTTAAAGTGATTTAATCCTTTGCTGTGGCTGGACCAGCCCCGACCCAAGGACCCACACAGATGGTAACTCCCCAACGAACGCTGGTGGGTTTGCTGTCTCACGGAGCAAGTGAAGGTCTAGGGCTGGTCTTGTTATATGTATTATCTTGAAGATGTAAAGCTACAAAAATGGTCTTGGCTTGCTCTCATCTTAGTGGGGTTTGGGATTCTCTGGAAATTTCCTGAACCAGTAAAGATCAGGCTTTGGCCTTTTTTGACACTCCCACCCTGCAGAGCGTCCAAATGCATCGTTAGGGATTGGGTACAATGGCACATGTCAAACTGTTCCTCGGTTTATGAAGTAGCTGTAATTCAATGCATGTTTGAGTTGTTTTCTGTGAAACCTAGTTGAAATAAAATAAATTCCTTTTGGGTTTTCTATAACTACTTAAGGCAGAAAGTTCCATAATGCTCGAATCCAAAAGCATCTTCTCTTGTCTGGGTGACCTGACTCTTTGTTTATCTGGGCAATTCTTAATTGTGTCTAGCCAGCCATAAATGAAAATTTTTCTCCTGGTTCTTTGTCTCAGAGCTACTTATCCGTTCCCTGAGAGCCAGGGGAAGTTGGTGTTAATGAGGGAAATGAGCGCAGGACTCTGGAGTCCGCTCTGCTTTCCCTTAGGGCATTAATTACTTGCTAGACAGGACTTGCTCTTGCTCAGGGCAAGGTGCTGGGAACGAAGCCTCAGGGTGTGTTTGCACCAGCAATTAGGGCTTCTCTCCCCTCTCAACACCAACCAAGCCATGCAAATAGTGTCACCTTGGCTTCTCCTGTGTCCCTTCTGTCTGGGGGAGCAAGGCGTTGGAAGAGCCAGGCTCTATGGGACCGGGTCTCGCCCTGGTGCTGGTCGGAGCTGGGAGATGGTGCTGGGTAGGTGCCTCTGGGACACTCTTTCTGCTCCTCACTTGCAGAAAGCTGAGCAGGTTCTTCTCCAGGAGCAGCAGAGCCGTGAAGGAACACTGATGTAGGCCGTGGTGTTGCTGGGAGGCCATGCTGGTGCTTGCCCGTGGTCAGTCTTTCCTCCCATCTCCTCTTCCAGCTTAGAGTTCAGCGATGATGTGTTGGGAGGTAGCAATTCCAGAGACATTATTCTGCCTCTGCCCTGACAAGGAGCCTGTCTCTGTGCTCCCCGGGCAGCAGAAGGTGGCTGGCACGCTTTTGCTAGTCCAGGGCTAGGGCCAGCGGGGCAATGCCCAGGTACCTGCCCTTGCAGTCAGGGTTTGCGTGGTTGGGCTTCATTCTGCTGCCATGACCCCAGCTCTGCGACTGCTGGGGACGGGTCACTGGTAAGGACTGGTCAGCGTTGCAGCGGAATGGCTGTACTGGTGAGCAGGAGGGAGGGTGCCTCGGCTGGGTGTCCCAGGCCAGGGATGGAGTCTCTGCTGGAAGCCACAGGAGCAGCTTGAGGGGGTTTTGCCAGAGAAAAAAAATATACATCTCGGGTGTCATTTTATATTTCAATGGCATTTACTCAGTGCAGGTGTTGGAAGAGACCCGGTATCACAGGAGGGTGTATATGGAGTACAGGTAAGTATTTCGGCTTTGACAGTCTTGTTACTTGCCTTTGAACACCTTTTATCTGGTGGATTACATGTCTGATTTCAGGCGTATACTCTAGTTCTGCCACCACTAACGGGCGTTAGGTACGCACTGAATATCCCACGGAAATGCAGCAGATCACCCCATTTCTCAGTCTAAAACTGTACGTTGCGGTTACTTATATAGGTATTGTTACATCATAAAATACTTTAACATTACGTGGAACAAACTTTTTGTTTCATTCAGGTAAGGATACTGGCACTTCTGGTCCTTTTAGCTAGGAAAAGACAGGATGTAAAGTATTAAGTTGTTTTAAATTATGTTTTTATAGGGTAGGTGGTACAAAACCAAAGAGTTCTTATTTTACCAAAGCACTTGACCCTTCTGGTGCATAGTGGAAAATACCTCTAAGGTACATATTTTTTATAGTAGATGTTCAAAAGTTACCCCAAGCTTTAACTTAACAGAAAGATGATTCTATTTATTATGCATTTCATGTATACAGTTCTGCTTTCTGGAAAGAGACCTTCAGCCACTGAACAGTGAATTAATTTAAAATAAATGGAACATGTTTTTATTTAACGTACAGAACATACTTGATACAATGTACTATTTTTGGAAAACGTGACTGAAAATGTCAATTCCAATTTCCTTTCCAAATAAACAGGGGACTTTAAGGGTAAATAAAACAACTCTGTAAATTGTCTTTCATTGTCGTTGTGTACTATAACGAGAATTAGGTAGATGTTTGTGCACCAGGAAGAGGAAAGTACACACTAGTATTACCAGAATGAAAATATCGAGCGTGTTTTCCGCTTCGGGGTGGTGGCTACGAGCCAGCGCGGGGTGGGAGCCCTCCCCAGGCTGGCGGCGAGCGGCGGGTATGGCCTTGGACGCACAGCTCTGGGGGCAGCGAGGGTACGGCCCTGCCGTAAGGAGCCCCCATCCCTTGTCTGTGTCCTCTCGCCCCGGGGAGGAAGTTTTGCTCAAGATCCCTCTGTGTTCTACCCCGTTTGCCTCCAAGGCAATCCCACTGGAACACAGAAGTAAGGAGTCACATGAATATTAAATACCAGCTCTTGATATGACAGGTGCCGTGGCTTATGTACATGGGCCGGGACTTACACAATCTGAAAGACGTTTTTAGATAAAAATGAGTTTTGACTTTGTCTGCTGCTGACAGATTAAGGCTATTTAAAATTGAATAGTTCTCAGTTTTGTGGTTTTTTTCCAAAATACTATTAACTCTTAACTTGCCACAGGGGACTAAAACATGAAAGTTTGTTCTGATGCAAAGTTCCAGCATGAGACTTCGGCGTGTCCCGGCTGAAACCTGCTCACGTGATGTTGAGGAACCAGTTCACATCTTGTCATGAACATCACAATGGTCCCTGTTGCGGGGGCGAGCCGCTGTCATTTCTCTGGTGGGGTGGCAGCGCTCTGCCGGAACCCGTCCGTGTGAGCACAGCCGAGAGCCAGCAGTTACGTTTAACGCTGTCAATTTGCAGAAAGATGGTAAGCTTTGAAATCACCTCCCTAATTGAGAATTCAAAGTTACTTTCTCAAGGTTTGCTGTTTACTTTTCTGTAAACTTTTAAGATTACAGATTATATTCCTGTGATTCAAAAGGGAAATTTTCTTTCTTTTTTTTTTTTTTTTCCCTTTTCTTCAAGCCGCATTAGATTCTTCTCATTTACCTTCTTCTCATTTACCTGATGACAGCTGTGATACATTAGGTCCTTTTTGTTCTTGACTGCTGAGTGTAAATCTTGGCTGGTGCTTTCAGGCGATTTGTGTAGCTGTAGGCAGGTAAGTGACAGCAGAAGAGGGCTGATAGTCCTTGCTGGAGCTCAGGGCTGTAGGTATCGACATGACAGAGCTGTTGACATAAAGAAACTGATTTGAAAGTTTAGCTGTTAAGATTTATTTGGTCGGTCATTACAGGGAGGAATTACATTTACGTAGTGATAGTGCATTTTCAGTAAATTAATTGAAAAGACAAGCTCGTATCTCTCTTAAGAAACCTGTAGAGTCTTAAAAATCAAGTATGAGGTCTTCTAAGCAACTGAGATGAGAAATCACTGTATGCCAGGTCTGAACACCTATTTTGTGTATTCTTATATTGACAAGGAGACAACTTGATTAAGCCAGATCATACGTAGGCTTTTAAAATCTGCACTAGAAGATTTCACATTAAATCCAGACCAAACCCAGTCCTGTTTAGTTTTACTGAACCCTGAAATAATTTTCTTAAACTTTCAAATTTTGGTGGGTACTGATCTGGGAGTGGTGGTTTCCGGACAGAATCTTGCCAACTGCTCCTTCTCTGTAAAACCAAGGTAAAGGATCTGTGAAAAGTTTTAAAATGGTTTCAGTAGCATTTTAAATGAAAAGTTTTATGTGATAGACAGTATTCCGTGACAGATTGGAGAATTTGCAGTTGGTCTTTTGATCTGAACTTTAAGAATACACTATTCATTTTGGTGGAAAAAATTATAGTCTGATTAAAATGAAACAAGTATGTTTAACAACGTGAAGTGATTTATTACAAAGATGCATCTGCTTGGCTAAGGGAGAGGGATGGAGCGAAGAGGAAGAGGAGAGGATGCCAAGTCCTTGCCTGCTGGGAGGATAAAAGCTGGGCAGGAATTGCTGCAGGTACAACTAGTGCCTGATGTTAATTTGCTGAAAATTTAATTCTACACAATGTGTCCCTGGAAGAACTACTGTTCAGACATTGGAGGAGCTGCTCGGGAGCCCGTTGGCGGGAGGAGTGTGCCTTTGTCCTCTCCACGGTGGGCTGGGAAGGGGCCGGTTCCCGCAGTGGGGCTCCCAGCAGGGAGGGAGGCAGAGAACTGACGTGTTAGTGCAATAACCACAAGGTCAGCAGCCGGATCCGCCGCGTAGCACGATCCAAAGATTAATATCATACAGATCTATTTTTAACATGAAGCATAAGATAATCTGTCTTGGGCTGTGGAATGTGTTAGTAAAGACTGTAAAATTACAGGGCCCAGTTATCTGTCGAATTTCTAACAAGAGGGATCATATTTAATTGATAAACAGATTAATTCTTGCAGAAAATAGCCTCCTCGTTTAATTGTGAAGATTTCAGTCACGCTAAGTACTCTATATGAAAAATACATTTAAAAACTTACTGTCTTTGTACTTGGTCGTCTGTGCTCTATATTTAGGAAGAATAGTCTTAATTTTTTCTTAACTTGTAAAAATATATCATATCATATGTACTTAGGTATAGACAGCCTGTTGTACAGCTGTCATTAGTATCTCTGTGAACATACATGCTGGATCTGCGAAAGAAGCTATATTTTTACTCAAATAATTGAGATTTTTGTCATAAACCCCTTAACTGTAGAGGAAACAGTAAGTTTGAAACCATCAGTTCCATGGAAACAGTACATTTGCTTAGGAAATCTAAACTTTCTTTCAACAGTAGTCTTCCAAAGACCTGTTAATTTAATTTTACTGGTTCATATTTCTTTTTTAAACCCCTATTGATTTGTAATTAGTCGGGGCCAGACCCTCTGGAAGGTTAATCAGTCTTTCAGGAATTCCAGGTTGGTCTTGTTTCCTCTCCCAGCTGAGAGCCTGTCACGGGCAGCACTCGATTGTCGGACCTGTCTGTGGTTAGAGAAAAATCAGAAAGACAAAACCTCTTTGGTTGTTGATACAGAAAAGGTTTGTGGAGAAGTTCTACATTGACAGGCATCTGTAGGTTAATTGGGCGAGTTGAGTGGAAGGGAATGGCCATCCTCACACCCTCACCCTTCTGCTGGGGCTACTGCAGCAGCGACGGTCCGGCCACACACCTCCTCTCTCTCAAAATAGCAAGTGTGTGTTGTTTGCACTCTGGATATGACAGTTTAAACTACAGCGTGATTTAGTAACTACGGTCGGGCTTATTAAGTATGACACAAGAGATCAATTAGTGTGTTTCCTCACCGCTCCTGCCTGCGCAGCACTTGGATCTGCATTTACCCTTCTCTGATGCGCTGGAACTGGCTGCTGATGGTTCTGCGGGTGCTGGGAACCAGCTGGAGCTGGGTCCTGGGGACATACTGTGGTCCACGGAGCAAGAATGGGAGGAAACAGTGTGAATGTGCTGTAATGGGAGTGGTGTAACCTGGGAAGTTCTGCCTGCACAGACCCGATCCAGTGCCGTATCCGTGATGCTGTGCAACGTGACCCCACGGGAGCCATAGAAGCATTTTGACCCCTGGAGTAGGGTAACTCTTGGGTTCCAGTGCCTTTTCCCTGTCCCTACAACACCATAAGCCACAGAGCTTAGTTGAAAGAGGGCTCCTGCATAGTCCGAGTTTCCGTGGAGCCTTCCTTGTGGTCCATGCCTGTCCCCATGTGAGAACTAATTTTAAAATTCACTTTACAGTTCTGCTAATGTAACTGTCTTTTTTTGTATGTCTCATTTTCTTAGCTATTGCTAGACATCAGGTATCATTTGATGCCTTCATTGGATCTTGCACTGGAGAGAGAGAAAGTGATGGGGGTCAGTGTTTAAATTTGTCTTTTGCTTAAACTTACCCTAAAGAATACAGAGGATGAGCAACTTCAGAGTTATTAAACCTGGCTTTATTTTTCTTCAGACTTGTTTAGTTTTACTTGTTTACAATTAAAGAACCATTTTCTCCAGCTGATGTTCAGAAAGGAGCGTGGTTAGAGTTTTCACCCACTGCTTCTTCCCCCTTTCTTTTGTATAAAAACTGCTCCAGTGCTGGGAGCTGAGCTCTGCAGTTTGTGAAATAACTGGGAGCTGATAGAGTACACGACAGTCGCCTTTCATTCCAATAGTTGATACTATTATCTTTTAAACAGTTGGTTCCATTTCCCTTTTAAATGTTATATATACCAAATACACCAGGGGAAAAAAGGCTATTTGGGAGGGGTGTCAAGAATATATGTATATATTTTTTTTCCTCATCTGTGTATTAGGGATATTAAAATTCATCACTGTCATTCTTTGGTTTTTGACATAAAAAGAAAAATAATCCTAAAGACTTCCTTGCCCAGATTCCCACTTGAGGAAGTACATCTGAGAAAAATCTTTGAATAATATTCAGAGTGAGTGACAGGAACTCACATCAATTGCAATACTGCTGACATTGATTGAGAGCTGTTAAGTGAGGGATGGAAAAAACATATTTGATCAAGATTAATACTTTTTTTCACCAATGCTCCTGAGACTCGTATAAATAATTTGTTTCCTATAAAGCTGCTTACAGAAAACTGAAGAGGTGAATCATGACTTGCTGAAATCCAAAGGAATTCTGGGCACAAAGGTCTTTGAAGACCTTTAAAACTTTGTAGCTGTGCGTCCTTCGTTCAGCTGAAACATCACTGCAGTTCAAGATGCTGAGACCATTTGGCGTTATGGAGGGAGGCATTGCTTTATCTTAAAAATCCCCTTTTCTCATCCCACTGGAAAAACTGAAGCGGAAAGAAAACTTGCAAATGCTTTCAAGTGACTCATGTCTTTAACTGGAAAACCCAGCCCCAGTTTTCCCGAGGTGCAGGTCACTGAATCCTCGTGCTTCTTCTAAAGAGGAGGAGCTTCAAAAATTGCCAAAGATACTGTTTGGAATCTGAGTGGGAAATGAAGTTATTTTCTGCCTTCACTCAGTTGCATTTGACCCGGAGTCGAGAACTTTCGAACACAGTGCTGATGTTTGACGTTATCCAAAGGCAGATTCGGTCGCAGGGGTTTTCTGCAGCAGCCGAGGAGTCCGAGGAGTCTACTCGCGTGAGTCTTGGTTAACGTCTACCACCTCCAGCTACTGGAAAAAAAAGTACATACAGAAAATTTTAATCGTATCCCACCTTTTTATCTTTTGATCTCAATAATACTGTTTCATATTGCAGAAAGTATATATGAACCATGTATATGAACCTCTCATTTCTTTGTGCTTTATGAAAATAGGACAGTTTTTGCTGACTGTTGCATGAAAATGCTCAAATACTGCAGTTATCAGCATTATTCACTTCCAACAGATACCTAATTTAAAAAGCGGTAAGCCTTTTTCTTAAAAAGGATTGTGCCACCTGTATTTGTGGACTTCTTGACGTTTGGAAATACTGTGTCCGCGGCTCTTAGATAAGTGCTTCATCTTCTTTCCCATCGCCCGGCGCTTTGTCAGAGCGCGCGGGCCGTTCTCCCCTGGGCTGACGGGAACAGTCTGTGGACAGCAAATAACCAACTCCTGCTGCTGATGGAAATGGTAGATCTGCGGGAGCCCCTGGTGCTCTTCAGCAAATCATGGGCCACGCGACCCCCGGGAGTTTCAGTCATCTCTCTGTTAAAGACGGAACTGAGCCGAGCAGGAAAAGGGGTTTTTTTGCGAGCGCTGGATTTCTGTCAAACGGAGCCGGTGCCGGTGGCTGGTGCTGGCAGACAGATTACAGCAATAACACCTCCTCGGGAGATAACGCTCCATTATCAGCAGTGGGTTTCCTGAGCCCTTGCTGTCAGAGTTATTCAGCGTCGAGTCCAAACCTGCTTGGTTCCTCCAGAATTCTGCACGGGCTGGGGCTGCTTGGCTGCTGAGACCAGGCTTCTGCTGGTTCCACAGCTGTAATCCCAACATAATGGGGAGAGCGTTCTGTGCAACCTGTGCTCGCTTTTATTAATTCTTTTTCTTCTTAAATTATACTCAAAGGATCTATAAACTTTTACAAAGTCAGATGTAGATAAGGATTATCATACTTATAGTTCAGGAGAAAGCTACGTCTGCAGAATCTGTATTTGCTCATCTAGGAACAGAAGCAGAACAAGGGAAGAGCCCGTCACAAGAAGCCACTGTTTACACGTAAAAAACTTTTTGTTTAAAAAATAGAATGCATCTGTTTATTTTAGTTGTCCTAAAATCTCGTGTTTTGCTGTTATGTGAGGTTTTTTGTTAAGTTCAAATTCCGAGTTAGTGCTGACATTTTTGTTGCTAGTTGACTTGTTTATACCTCCTCCTTCTTCTGGGAATAAGGCCACAAATTAAACCTTGGCTTGCAGTGTTAATACGTTACTGTTAATTGAGTTGACTTGGTCCCTTGCAGTGCAGAATTAACGTCTGTGCCATCTCTTTTTTGCAGCCTTAATTGTAGCACAAGGAGGTTTAAAAATTAAAAAAAAAGAGCATTGGGAAGAAGCAGAGGGGAGCAGCATCGCTCCCGAGAGCTGCTGGGGCAAGGATACCAGGAGCGGGCTCCATGGATAACCCTGCTGATGGGGGGCAGCACAGAGGGGCCAGGAGAGCTTTGCTTCTAGTTCATGGAGAAGAGCTGTGCTCCAGAGGTGGTTCCTGCTGACGTACCGCTACCCTGTGCGTTGTACTTCATTCTGAAGCAGTTGTTCCGCAAACTGTAAGCAGCATGGCTGATGGAGCCAGCGAGGGGGCCCAGTGGGGCAGCCTGGACCAGTTGTCACCATCTAATTAGGGTTCAGCAGCTGTTGGTCACCTTCCTATGGAGCTCCAGCTGCTGCTCTGCACACCCCTTGGGAAGGGGAAGGCCAGAGCAAGAGGTTTCTGCTGGCCTCCAGAGCGTGGAGCCCATCAGTGGGGCTCTGGGAGCTGCTGGGGTTTGGTTTTCGTGGTGTGATGCATTATGAGGGATATGGGATCATCCGGTATCACACACCTACAGCCCAGAGGGTATTTTTAGCAGTACTGACATGGAATTGGAACTTAAACACGCCGTTTCTGTAACGTGATCATAGTTAATGGTTGCAAGCCAAATTAATTCTAAATATTTGAGGAAATTAGCCTGCGAAACTGGATGCGAAGGGATGAACGCACACCAAATTGTTCTGATGAACAGAAATTACCTTCTGAAGTCATGTGAACTTGGGATGACTTTTTCCTCTTTGTGTAATGAGGGGAAAATGGTTCATTTTTGCTCTTTAACAGATGCTGCCTTTGAATTGTAACAAGAAGGGGGAAAACAGATAATGATTTCCAGTGAAGTCTAATTTGTTAAAAGGCACAATTAAGCTTTGAGATAAACGATTGAGCTTTTAAAACACTGAGAGCAAAGGAATTAAACTCAATTCTCACCCACCGCCTGTTGGGTAGCTTTTTGACTTCTGTAAAAGGGAGCATTGTGCATTTGAAAAAATTTCATTTTTATGGTTGTGTTCTGTCTCGGAAGCTACACATGTGCAGTGACAGCTATTTTGCATCTATTTTAGGGCAGGTTATCTTATTTGATTCTTCTGAGAAGCTGAGCACGTTGCTATAGCTACTGAGCTTGTGGCTCCGGTGAGGGTTTTTTCATCAATTTCTAAATGTAATTGCTAAGTAAGGCTGCTGTGAGCCGGTGACGCTCTGCCCTTGATTCCACCTGAAGATTTTATTTTTATTGTCTTTAATTTCTTTATTTAATTCTAGCAGGTACATGGAAACATGTATGTGCCTTTTTATGTAAACATGTAGAGACAGCAAATGAAAAAACGAATGTGTGGGTTTCCTAAACCAGTCCTGGGGTCAGAAAGCTGCTGTGTCCCTCCTGTCCCGCCTGTGGCCGGCTGCCTGCTCTGCAGAGCTGCTGCTGAACGTCTCGATGGTTCTGGGAACCAGATGCTGAGACTCGGTTCTTGGAAACGCTCTGCTCTTCCTGGTGTGCTACAGCTAAACCAGATGCTCTGGTAAAAGAACTATTAACAGTATATTGCAGATATTAGGTACAGGTTTTTAACATGTGTAAAGACCCCTTTTAAACAATGTTTAGCTTGTCCTCGAATTTGCAAAGGCTGCTTCCTGTCCATGGACCTCCCTGCAGTACTCGATGCCTTCTGTGTGCCCTCCAGCTGTGGGCCAGTTGTTGTACGGCCTTTACTCGTATCAGGCAGCATCACTGAAAATGTGGGATTGCATTTGTCATGGGGGGGGTGTGGAGATGTTAGGCTTTATCTTTTTTTATCTGAAGTCTGGTAGAGGTCAAAGTCCTGTATGGTCCTTATGATGGGGTTGGTGGCTGAAAGGCCACCCACTGTCGGGCATCGGGGAGTACAGATATTTTTTTTTTTGTGGAAACAAAAGCCTTAGTAGAAACCTATTACAGTGAGGGCAAGTCATGGATATTAGATATTAATGGCTTTTTTGTCAGCAGCAGTAATGTGGGGTGGAGAGAAAATTCTCTGTAAAGCAGCACCATCCCTGGAAAGGCAGGATATAAGAGCATGAGCTGGATTTGCAAGGATATTTAGGGATCGAAGGATACAGTAGTTATCCAGTGAGATTTTGCAAGCCAATGATGTAAATTAGGAGTCTAGTGTTAATTGACAGCTCTGTATCGGGTTTTTTAGTAGATTCCAGAACCTGGATATTTGTATCTTTATATGCTTTATTACCGTTGCACGTTGTGAACACCTGAGAAATTCCTGGGCAGCAGTGGGGGATGTAGAAGCCACTTGCCAAACCTGTGGCTGGGATGGAGAGCTTCCGAGCCACTTGGGACAGCGCAAATTTATGCTTTACACAGGTTTTATTCAATTAAGATTAGCATCCTATTTAGGCTGCAATAGCTAATTCTGTTACAGAATAATTTATTCCGGAGCTCATAACTTTCAGAGAATGATGGAGATACAGATGTTGCGATGCTCTTGGATAATACTTGGTATTCCAAGAATAGGAGGAAACTGTACTGAAGAGATTGTAAGAGGATAAAAGTACTGAAGGTTGAGGCTGCAAACTCCTTTAGAGATTGACTTAAGGACAGGTTCATAATTACTAAACTGGTGTCACATTTTTAGCATAATCAATCCACTCACAGGTGTGGAGAAAAATCCCTACTTCGGGAAAATCCCTCTGTGATGAAAGCCCTTTCCCTCTCAGCCAGTCTGTATTTGCCCAGGGCCAGGGGGTTACTGGTCCCTGGAGAGTGGGATCTCTAAGGGTTTGGAGAAGGTCTTCAAGAAGGCGGTGTCTACACTGCTGCGTTTTGTAGATCACATGTAGTTTATATTTGGGTCCTCTGGAAGGAAAATATCTTGTAAGAACATTATAATTCACCTAAGTTATCTCACTTCCCATTATTTTTAACTCTCAAAGTTTTCCTCCATACCATTTTGGACGTAATTTTTGAGAAGGATTCTCCACGTATTGACATCTTGTAGAGTTCCTCGAAATGTGCCTGTTCAGAACCGCTTTGGAGGCCCAAGGCTCTGCTTTCTTCTGCGTCTCAGAAGGGCTGGTGATGTTCCTGCATTTCCAGGAGAGCTTGAAATTAGTCGTACGCTGATGTTCTGCTGAAACACGCATGGGACTCAAAATTAGCATGGCTTTGATTTGTAGCTTGTTTTGTGCATGGTGATAATCTATAACATCACGAGCACCCTGCTTGCTGCGTGGGCTTCCCAAGGCAAGCCTGGATGTTGGCTTTAAGACAAAGCCAACTGGGTGGCACTGGTTTCTGTCTGGGACCTTTGCAGACGTGTTCAGCGTGGCACCCAGCCTTGGAGTGGAGCTGCCTGGGTGCAGCTGAGCCCGGGCTTCCACGTGGATCCGTAGCCGTGGCTCTGTGGCTTCCAGGTGGCTGGAGCGCGGGCAGAGACTGCCCTCCGGAAAACAGCGGCGATGGGAGCACAGAGTGCAGGGCTTTGTATGTATCCGTGGTCTTTGGAATTGCTTTTCATTGATTTCTCAGTGGTACATGTAGACGTGGGGTTTATGAGAACAAAATATTTGCAAGGTAAACTTTGGAGCTTTTAATCAGAATTTCCTGACAATGTCTTTTTAAAAATGGAATGAAATACAGGTCCATGCTTTATTGTTGCTGGGATCTACTTAAAGTCAACTCTGTCATTCTCTCCCTCCTGCCGTTCTTCCCAGTACCACACACACACCAGTTGTCAGCCTTTCCCATCAGGAGTGCTACATCCTACTTGTGGATCGCTGGAGTATTACAGCCGTGCTATCGTTATTGCTGAATGTACCCCAGAAATGTCATCGAAATTCTTCCTGTTGTCCTGGTGCCTCAGTGTTACGCTCTGATGGATGAGAGAGGTTTGTGTGTGGCAATCGCAGGTGTTAGTGCTCGCACGAAGAGGCTGGCTGCGTTTCGTGACTGGGCAATAAATGTATCACACTTTGAAGGGATCGTCCGCTGGAGAGTTGTAGGTGGTATTTTTTTGGATTGAAGATCTAGAACTCGGGGGAAGTTCCAGTGGATCTACTGGAAAATGAAGGGGGCTTAGCAAGAGTAAAAGAATCCCTAGAAATCTGTGGTCTTTGTTTTCCACTTCAGACCATAGTTCTCTCTCTTCAAGTCCCGAGTGATTCTCTGCTGCTGATTTCAGAGTGTGCCCAGCCGCCATCACTGTGTTTCAGATAAAATATGTGTTTTCAGAAGCTCACACATGAAAATGAGTGTTTTCATAGAATTAGGCGTAAGCAGAACAGTGACCATTGTGTTGACTGCAGATTGGGTTTAATAGGTAGTGTTTTATCATTTAATTGGTGTGACAGTGCTGCTGGTGGAGTCTGGTACTTCATTTGGCCATAGCACAGTTTCAGTGACCCTTATTGATTTTTTTTAATTTTATTTATTTCCCCCTTCCTCTAACTCAGGGTCTTGTTACAGCAGAAGCCTGATGTGTGACAAAGAAAATTATAGCAATAGATGCTGCTGGGACCCGCATGCCAAGCACGTAATTGTTTCTGTGCCTCTTTGAAATAGTTGCCTATCTCCAGCCCTAATAATACACCAGAGGAACAAATCAAAACCTGGTCAGCTCGGTACCAGGGTTTTTCTCTTAATCAAAAGAATATATTCCTGCTGCAGAGCCAGTTGCTAGCTCCGAGAAAAGCTGGAAAGTGCTGCCGGTCCCTCATAAGCGTTTCCCCGCAGGCATGGGTTTGATGGATGTCTGGAGGGAATACCCTCTGCCATGGGGATGGTGGAGGGAGCTGTGTGATACAGGGCTCCAAGGAGCTACAGAGCTGTAGGACGTTTAGATGTGTCAAGGAGAGAGAAAGGAAGGGCAAAGGGAGTCTCTTCCGCTGGAAGCAGAGTATTGAGGCAGGCTGTGGGTGTGATTTGTCTTGTGTTTTTCCTGTCTTCTCAGTACATCCTGGCTGTTGCCTCTCGGGATTTTTACCAGGCTGTCGTCTTCCTATCCCCAAAACTCGTTAGTGACTTATGATAGAGCATCCTTTAGAGCCTCAGTGGGCTTAGCTGTAACTTAGATGACTGTACCAATACGCTAATTGGCTGCTTCCTCCTATTGTCATTTGCAGACTCCGTAAGTGTCACTGCCTTTCCTCCTTCATGAGCTTCAGGGTTCTGCAGTCCTAAAGGCAAATGGCTGTAAGGGCTCCAGCACGGTCTGCCGACTCTGCAGATCTCATGGGGTCTCCCTTGGGCTTCTTCCGTTTCCTCTGGCATAGGTTAGAAAGGGATTTCAGCTCCATTTGATGTACTGCTATTTCACCTGTCTGGGAGCATCTGAAGCTTGAGGTGCCTCTGAGTTGAGCCCATTACCCCAGAACATTATTCATGTCTGAAAGAAAATCTGATTTTAATAGAAAATTGTACAACTGGAAAAGAATAAATCAGACAAAAAGATTCCGTAGCTAAGGTACGCTCAAGCACACATGCTGTGGGGTAACTAACATTGTTAGTGCTGGTAATTGTGTTTATATTGTGGTATAACACAATCCTAATGAAGGACTGTGTTGCATTATGTGCTGGTCAGGAGGTCACAAGCTCTGATTCCCCGTTTGTGTAGGTCTGCAACAGACAAGTGGAAATGAAAGTGATTGTGTTTGGGAGAATTAAATAATTGCTTATTTGAAAGTGTGAAGTCACCAGGAGGGTGATTGAAGGTTGTGAAATAGTGGAGCGTTCAGGGGACGTTCTGCAGTGCGGGGGTGTCAGAACAGTTTCCTCCATCACCGCAGTATAAACCGTCCCTGTGAGAGTGGAATGAATTGATACGGGAGCTTAATAAACAATATTGTACATGTGGGTAGGTATATCCATTGCATCAAGACGTACAGCCAAATAAAAACAAGAGCGATGTATGTTCAGCCTTCACCTTTCACGCAGTACTGGGTGAAATCAACAGCAAGAACAAGCATTTTTATTTTCTATCAGAGTTAAGGGTAATGTTTAATTCATATTCGGATCCTTCAACCTTTAAATTTTCTTGTTTCATTACAATACTTCTTAAACAGACTTAATAAAAACCTCAATTCCCATGATTACCCCTTCAGAGATGTCACAGTGTATCCCAGCTGCGGAGGAAGTTCTGCATAGCATTAATTATGCACTGAAAATGTAAAGAAAGCACTTGACATTTTTTCCAGATCCGTACTTTGGTTTACTGTTTGGGTTTGGGTTTTTGCATTATCTTTATTGATTTGAAAACTGGGGTTTGAAAATTTGTTCCAGAACTTGCTTTAGGTGTATAGGATTTTCCTACATTCATAATGACCAAAAAATGGTTATTTATTTTCCCTGGAGCTTGTTTAGGGCTGTACCTGAAGGACTGTAACAACGTGACTAATGAGATCATGGGCAATTACTTCCTGAGCTTCCCTTCCAACAACAACAGTCAGATTTTGTTTGTCCATCGATCGTGTTATTGTTAAATAAATGAATCAAACGTGATGTTAGAACATCACCATTTCACAGCACGACCAGAAGACTCAGATCTTGTGGTACCCTCAGGAGTGAATTCCATCTGGGGCCGTTGCATCCCCGGAGCGTCAGCTCCATTCACGGCTCTTTGGCTTCTGCGCTCGCAATTCCCCCAGGAAAGTGGAAAGGACCAGATTTTAAAAAATAATTACCTGCAATAGAAATCAAAGTAAATTTGGTTTTTAACGACTTGTACACCATTGAGCTGGACCTCTAAGGGTGGTGGTCTCATTTTATAAATAAGAGAATGAAGGTACAGAAATAAAAATGAAGCTGTAAAGGCAATCAGTAATGGTGCCAGTGATAAAAACTCGCATCATCTGATACAAAGTCCATCCTTCTCCTGCGATTCAGAGGAGTTTAGCTGCAAAAAGCTACATTATTTTTTCTGTCGAGCAGCAGCAGCAGAATGGAACTTCCCAACTTATTTTTTAAATTTTATTTCTTGTGTCACAACAGATGGAACAATTATAAGTAAGTAATGAAGGAAGTTGTTCTCTTCGGTGTTTGGTAACAAATAAAGAACAAAACATTTAAAGAAAGGAGCAGGGACCTGTTAACAATTCCCAGCTGCTCCTAAAGCTCGAGCTGGCTCACACGTGCCGCAGAAAGTCCTGTCTGTGGCAGATGGAGAGTCCCTCGGTGAGGGGCAGAGATTGCCCACACTCTCCCCTGGGGCTCACGGGGCAGCAGCGTCCTCCAGGGGAGCAATTTGTCTGAGAAGTCGGCAACATCCTCTTTGCATCAGTTGATGTAGATCCTGGCAAGTCCGGAGAGACAGAGAGGATCCTTCGTTGCCTGTATTAATGCTGGAATTATTCTGAATAGACGTCTCCCATCCCTCTGCTGGGCTTGCTCTCCACCCCGGCAGTGCCCCTCGGGGCAGCGTGCGGCGTTGGCTCTGGATGGAGCTACCACGGATGGCTGACAGACGGGTGGCAGTGGAAATTGAGCTAGAATGTGTTATTTGGGCACCATAATTGCAAAAATACTTTGGAAATACATACTGTGCTTTGAGACTTGCAGACGGATTTCATTTAAGTTAATTACTTATTGGCAGATGAGTTAAAAGGTATGAGGAAGGACTCCTCCTGCGTGGTGTGTTGTATTCACTGTCCGAGGCTCCTGCTGCAGGGCCTGAGTTAATTTGGAATGATCAGCTCGGACTTTGGGCAGCCTGGGCATGGAATTAACGGTGCTGAAACTGCTTGTTAGCTCATTTTGCCTTTACATATCTGGCTTTAAAATAAATCTTCATGCTATTGAAAAGCAGGGGGAGCTCTTTCTGTCTTTTACATTTAAAGAGCTCGGTATTTGTGCTAGGTCTGAGTGCAAATGCTCGCAGCCTCGGATAAAGCTGTAATTAGTGGGGAGCTGTAATTAGTGGGGAGCACCAGCTCTTCGCCGTGCAGGTGGGCGGACAGGATGGGGAGAGCCGTGGAGGTGAGCCAGGCAGCCTTTATGAGTGCTTCTCCTGTTCCTGGGCTCGGATGTGGTGTTGAGCAGGAAAAGGCAGCGCTGTTTGTGGGGCAGATGAACAGGGTGCAAAAGCCTGTCTGGTTTGGTGGTGGGGACTGTGCACGTGAAGGGACGCCGGGGTGGGAGGGACAGAGTGAAACAGGTTACACCCGGATTTTTACACCAAAGTCAGCCTTGCTGTTAGCAGTCACACAGATCTCTGAGCCAAAACCCACCGAAGGGATGAGGGGCAGGGATTTCCATTGGCTTCAAAGGAATTGCTAATGCCTGGTTTCTGTCAGCATTTGACCTCCTGAAAATTCAGTGGAATAGAGCCTAAAGGTGTGGGCCCTTTCTGAAGGCTTGGGAAACCAGGGTGTGTTTTGTCTTAGAATCACTGAATAATTTATGTTGGAAGGGACTTTTGGAGGTCATCTGGTCCAGCCCCTGCTCAAAGCAGTGTCTTTAAACCTTTTACGACATCCTTGTAAGGCTGGGCATGTGTGAGTAGTTTGGAGCTTTGTTAGGTTTGACTCAGCCATCGATCATAGACTGTAACTCTCGTAGCTTGAGCTGAACAGTGAGAGTAAACCCACCGTGCGGTACTGAGCGCTCACACTCTCCATGGTGAACATACGGTGCCAACTTGAGTGGGTTTGGTTGTGAAACACAGCGGGAGTGGTTGGTGTGATGGTTACTGTGGGGGTAAACTGGGGTTCCTACCTGCAGATGGACCGGGCAGGGGCTGGGGCTTTGCGGGACAGAACTTCCAGTGAGAAATTTCAGATCGCACACACAAAGATAAATAGCAAATAAAAACATTGCAGACTGGTATGCCGAAACAATTCGGAGTTTTTCATGGAGTGGTAGCTAAAAGGTATTATGAATGTTGAGTAGGCCAAATGTTGTAGAAGGATCTTACCTGCCAAAGGTAACTTCCTCCGTCACCTACGTACCCAACCCAGTTCATTCATTCAGTCACCAAAAATCACCTTGTCTCTTCCGCCATAGCAGGGAGACTAGACTGGAAATCGGGTTTGATTGGAAAAAGAGCACAAAACTGCAAAGCAGGATGTGTTCCTGCTTATGGGATGTCTGTGGCCAAACCGATACCTTAAACACCCCCATTTTGGTTTTTGGGAGATGTTCTGCTCTGTTTTCATAGAACCTGATGTGCTTAAGTTGGCCATTTGATTGCCCTTGACCTCTTGCATGCAGGGAGACAGCCGTCTCCTCTAGGGTGTTCATAACTTACGCAAACATAGAAAAGGAAGCTAATGGCACTTTTAGATGATTATCTTCGCTTAGCGTTGCTGTCACTGTGTTGTTTATAGGCGCAGGTCAGATAGATAGTCCTGTATACGCTCATTCTGATTCTGTAACTGATGGATAATGCATCTGTTTTCTCTAAATGGCTGTGCCAAGATGAGAATGTGAGCAGCTAAATAACGGGAGTCAAGAGCAAGCGCTCAGCCCTTGCCTGGGTAATCAATCTCGCAGCCTCAATGGGAGGCACGCCACGGAAATAGCAGGGACGCGTCTGAAAAGATGTGGGATGATTTCCTTAGTGTAAATGTGGTTTCATGTCACTTTATTTCCATGACTCACTATATCTAATATAAACAATAAAAGACAGAAGAGGACTGGCTTTCTGAGGGTGGAATCAAATATGAATAAATTTACCAGGGATTTAAGCTGCAGAGAGCTCTCGTGGAACTTTTTTGGGTTACGTCTGACACTTATCCTGGCATTATATAAATATTTCAGCCTTTTTATTCAGCAATGCTAGCAAAAGTAATTAAAAAAAAAGGAAAGAAAAAGCATCGTTTTAACCCTCTGTTGCACTGTATGTAGTATGCTGTTCCTGGGGCAACCTAAGCACCTTTTGGAGCAAATAATAAACGTAAGCCATATCCCCAGGTACAGGCAGTAACAGAAGCTGGAGAGAGAATGGAGGAGTAAGCAGTAAAAAGCAGGAGTAAGCAGCTTTATTTTAAAAGTACAATCAAGTCCTGTTTAGCACAGTCGCAGTGCTTTTCCTCCCATCTCTCACGCTGCCTTCTAAAAGTGAGGAATTTTGCATTGAGCTCCTGTGGTGCCTGCGCTGGGACGGTGCCCAGGGGCCTCGGTGGGGACGGAGACCAGGCCCAGCCTGGCACAGGAGAAATGAGGGAAATTCAGTCAGTCCTTTCCCAAGGAACTCACTAGAGAAAAATGGAGCTGTGATGACAGTTGTGATTAGGTCTCTGTGGATGCATATTAGCCTGAAAAAAGTCAGCTCCTGTTACAAAGAATATAAAGTACAAAATATTCCTGTTGCTGTTTTGCAGTTGTCTTTGTATGGGTGTGTGCCAGAAGCCAGCAGAGCAATCTTCTGCAGAACATCCACATCCAGAGCACGGTGGTTTATTTGTCTTGCATATTGACAGTGACTGTATTTGGGTTTGTTTTTATTTATCTGGCACATAGCGAGTCAATCCCGTGAAGGTGTATTTTGCAGGTTTATCTGAGCGGGGTGGAAGGGCAGGTCCGTCTGTGTCTTTTCCATTTTCTCGTCTCCCCAGGGTTTGGTGGGAGAGGGCTCTGCGGCCGGAGCATGTCCTGGCTGCGGGACTCCATCTCTGCAGGCGGCTGCTTCTGAGTAATTCCTCTTTACATTCTGCTCGGAAATCCCACCGGGCGCCTGCTCAGCAGCGCTTTAACTTCTGAATATTGAAACCAGCAGGTATGGTGAGAATGGAATATTTTAAACAGCAGAAGAGTCACCGGGTGTAGTGCATAATATCAGGTGCTTTATATGATGCACTGGAGGGAAAAGCTCTTTGAGAGTCACCCTGGGTACGACTGTTCCTGGAGGAGTGACGAGGACTTCCAGGGTCTGTGAAAGCTCGGAAACGGGAGTGGTTCCAGGCGCTGGGAAAAAGGGAAACACGAGGACTTGTCTGGTTTGGTAGCTCTGCTTTGAGGGCAAGATGGATGTCATTCTAAATCAAAAAATTTGGCTTGGCAAAGGTGTGAGATCAGAGATGTTTATCCAAAGGTAGACATTTATGGGTAAAGCATTTTACTTTAGTGCCTGTCTCCTGGACCGTGCCGACATGGCGATGGTAAATGCCCATCCTCTTAGAGTGAGGTATTGGCTGTGACATGCTCAGACTTTGTTACGTTCTAAGGTTTTTATAACAAAGTTTGACTTTCAGCGGAAAAAGAAAAATGCGGTAGGAAGTGCATGAGCATATAGAATAGCATATAGAGTAGCTTTGTGTAGGTCAAGGAAGCAGAAAGAAGGCTGATTCTGGGCTAAAATATGATCGTTTCTTGTCGAGTCCCTGAACTGATGCTTTACTGGCAAGCAGGCGTGTGTGCGTGTGTAGGGGTATGTGGGAAGAGTGGAATAGGTTGCAGTCCAGAAATGGGATTCTTGAGCAAGGTGTTTTTCTTTTTCTTGGATGGGAGACACAGCTGAGTCATAACTTTTCTCTGAAGTCAAAAGAGGCCACCTTTGACACCAGGTCTCTGTGGAGAACAGCACCAAGAGCAATAGAGGAAATAACAGGGGAATGTTTTTTCAGGGGTCTGTTCCTTTTCCTTAGGAGGGCTATTGAAATAGAAAACCTCCCTGAGCACAGCAAAGAGCAAATCCAACCTGGTTGTGTCACTGATACTCTGCTTCTGAAATGCCTTTCTCAGTTGTCTAACAGGGAAAGAAATGCTAATTCCGCCAGTAAGATTGCTTCCTTGCTATGGTTCATTTCTTTGCATATTTAATTCACTCTGAACCTTAAAATACCTTTCTGGGGTTTCTCTTGGTGGTCTCTTGTTGCTTGATTTGCTTTTGAATTGATTGGCCAGCTTTCCCTCCCTTCCCTAGCGCAGGAAGATCGGGGGGTGAGGGGGCTGTGTCTCTTCCCCTCTTCCCGTTGGCCTTGCTCCCTCTCCTTCCTCCCCAAAGCACGTTTCATGCAACACTGAGCTCATCAGCTGGGTTTTTAGCACTCCAAATGGAGGGGTTCCACACCGGGAGCTGGGAAGCAATACTGTAATGCAGTCGGCCTCTGTGACTAATCAGTCAGATAAAGAATTCACGCTGCAGAATAGCAGCGCCTTCATGCTTGATTGATGATAACAGCAGCCGAGTGACTTACTGCCCTTGCTGCTCGCATCCCCCACGCCGTTAGAGAGGATTTCCAGCACAGGACAATAGATTTGTCCTGGTAAGCATAATGCTGGGGGTTGTAGCACGTGACATCAAAACCAAAAGAAAAGCAGGTCAAAATGGATGATTCCCTGAATGTACTTAGAAAAGCGGGAGTGGAAGAGCCTGGACCTGATGCTTTCTCATCCCCTTCCTGCATCCCGCCGACCAAAGAGGGTGCCTTGGTCTCTGGACTCAGCACAGCGTCAGGAACGTCTCTTATTCCGAATGACCTTTACTGTGGAGCTTGTTTTCCTTTGGCAAATCTCCCAGACCATAGGCAGGGCTGATGTCTTTGGCCAATAGATGTTATTCTCTTTGAGTCAGGGCTTATGGAACTGGCATCACACATAAGCATAGAATATATGGAGGGAAATAAAATATCTTTTATGGAACCCGTAAGAAGGGAGGATAAGATACATTTGTATTAAACAAGTGTATCTTAATTTCTTTTGTTTTACAAGCTCTCAGAAACCCCTGGCTATGGGTTTGGGGCTTTTTGTGTGTCTGGTGATGTAGAGGTACTGCTCTATCCACAGAGCTGTGAATCATACTCTTCTGTTGAAGAACGAGTTGAGATGGAGAACTTTCTGTTGCAAAGAGAAAGATGGAGATTTTCCTGGATGAAATCAAAATCTGTTTATGAATCTCAGGGGAGCAATTCCACTCTCCTGTTTTATAGGAGAGCAAGGAGCCAAGAATATGGATGTTTCTCCCACCTACACATAGTAATATATTTTATGGACACCGTGAACTTCTCAGGTGTCAGGTGTAAGCAGATTGATCACGCTCTGTCATTGCAGAAACTTTGCTGTATTTTTTGCCTTTTTAAATATATTTGTGACCACTGTTCTCATTGCTCCTGCTAAAACAGAAACAAAAGACACCTAAAGTAATATCTATTGATTGGATACTTGATTTAGATCGATGTAGCTGTTGTTTAGAGCAGGACTTCACTGAGTGCTTTAGCTAATACTTGAGGTACTTCTGTAATCAGACTTCAGTAGCTGGTTGAGATCTGTACTCTGATTTATTGTCTGTACAAAGAAATTGCCTAAGCTGTAAATAGCCAGTGATGCTTTCCATCCAGGATTTGAGCTCTGTGTTTGACTTAGTGCCTGAGGAAGAAGCATTAAGCTACAGCACTGATTTTGATTTGAAGTTAAATGCTGAAAATTCATTGTCAAGTTGTCAACAGCAGGGAGCTTCTTTTGTGAAGAACTAAATTAGAAGCTTTCAAATCTTTTAGTACTGACAAACTAAATGACCTCAGCAAATGATTACGCTTTTGCTCAATCACTGACTCATCAATAGTTGTTTTCCTTTCTGGGCCCATTATTCATAACAAAAAGATTTCGGTATAAAAGAGAACTTTACCTTTTACAATTAGCCTTCTCTTCCTGGTTGCTTCATTCCCTGCTGCCGCGGTCTGAGACACAGAAATACAATTACAGTATTGAATGGCTGGAATTTATGAGACAATTTGGTTTTGGGAAGTGAGTGTGGTGTTTGTGAGGTAGGGACCTGCGTGAGTGGCTGGAAGCTGGATCCCAGAACGAGAGACAGCCCTTCCCGAGGTTCTGCTAGCGGGAGGATTCCCGGTCGTGCTGCACGGCTGTCGTCTGCCAGTGGGTTCTGCTTCTCAACAGCGTACCTTTGGAGCTCCAGCCCACGCCAGCTGAGCACCCAGCATGTCACAGAAATGAAGATCGGGCACCGTGTGTTAACGTGCAGCTGAGTCTGACAACCCTTTGGTGCTGGTGTAAAACCGCAAATTCTCCTGTAGCTTAAAATACACAGATTGCATCTCTTAAGCTGTTACGTTCATGTTCTGTATTTATGTCCGTTCATTACCTAAAAGATGCAAAGTTTTCACGTGGAAAATAAGAAGTCTACAGGATCTGCTCTGAAATGCATCTGCAGCGTCTATTTATAAGCGAGGTTTGAAGTGATGAACCTGCCTTATGCTCTGCCTCCCAAACAGGCGCCAGCGTTACCGTGGATCTGGTGCAGCTTCACGTGCTGTATATTCGGTATAACACTCTCTGTTCAGTGTTCGTCTAAGTCAGCACTGCTCAATGGCGTGGCACGGGGGGAAAATCCCAGAGTCAGTGTCTGGATGGAGCAAGGGATATTCTGGGTGTGTGACCACCATGAAGATGGAATTTTAAGCCATTTTGTCCAATGCAAGCAATTACACAATCTGCTTAATACTGATTTCTTTATATTTTTCAGGGTAGGCATGTCTTATAGACAGCTCTGACTGGCAAATTAATTTTACTTGAGTCTTTTGTGATTGACTTGGTCTTCTGGGGCTATAAATCACAACAATTGATGTTTAGCTTGTTTCAAGTTCACTCATGCCCAAGCTTTTGGCTCTGATGAGCGTTTCAGCTGTAGAGCTGTGTGCCAGTGGGGAACAGATGAGAATAGAAACATGTTATCATTTTCGTTTTTCCTTGGAGAAAATAAGCTGGGGAAAGGATTGTGATCCTCCAGGGACTTGGGGAAACGGATGGATGGTACAGAACCTGAGAACAGGCTGGAACAAGGCACCTCCTCCAACCAAAGTGTTACTGAGTTAGTTCTGGTGCTCAGTGCAAAGCAAAGGGAGGAAAAAAGGGACACAGAACAAGAATTGTGCTGGCTGGAAAAAGCAGTAATACTTCAAAAACTCCAAATGAAGCATTATTTTGTGTAACGGCGGTACTTGCTGTGTGTCGAGTGAACTGTGTTCCTGCATCTGCCGGAAACCAGTTCTTGTCCTACTGATCTCAGAGCATCGTGTCCCTCTGCAGGAGTGGATTCATTTCCCATTTGTCTTTACTCGCTGTAATTCCATATGGGGAAATGTGCAAACACGGGCAATGTCCTTGGGAAACACTGAAAGGATGTGGGAGAGGGGAAATAAGAGGGACTATAGAACACTCGAGCTTGTGTGAGAACTATTTAGGAGCTGTGATAAGTAGGAGTCACGGCTCTTTACAGTTCCTGCCCCTGAAGGAAGAAAAAACAGTCTTAAAATATTGCAGAGCGGTTCAACCGATAAATAGATAATTTTTTCTGTTACACTTAAAATGTGTGCTTCCTATTTTGCCCGTTTCCCTTGTACTTCCACTTGTAGAGATCTTTACAAATCTGTGCTTGGATCTCTTTGCTGAAGTCTCCGCTTTAATCTTCAGAGTGATCTTGGAACTCCCAAGGCCACTCCTTCCTGGCTGGTCCTGCCCCGGGTGGTTCTCTCCATGTCTCGCTGCCTGACCTCAGCAAAGGTATTGCTTCTGGGTATTAAGACTTAATTATCACATTAGAGTGGACTTGCACCATTTTTGGCAGTGAAAAGCATTTTATCCAGCAGCGTGATCAGGAGGAGACACAAACGCATCTGTCCTTTGCCAGAGGAATTCCTTCCTTTCTTTCTTCTGGGAGGTGTCTCCGTATTATTGTCTCAAAGTCCAATATTTCACAAGCAGTTTGATCTCTTTGCCTTGAGTGTTTCTTAGCAGGGACGGGACATTTACTTTTTGTATCAGGTAGCCCTTCTCTATCTGCATCAGTTTCTCGTCAATCTATTTCTATTCATTAATAACAGCCTATTTTTAATATTCAGAATTCAAGCTGCTCTGGACTTGAGGAGGTACATGAGCCGTAAGATTCATGCATCATATGTAATTTGTTAATGATTCAAAACTTGCCTTTCCAAATATATTTTTAATGTTTATTCAGTGTTAGTGTTTCTGTAAACGTTGTCTTGGAAAAATTGTTTGCCTGAATCTTAAGGAAGTGGAAATAGCATGAAAACTACTGAGAACAATTAAATTGCATAGAGTCCATAAAATATTTTGAGGCAATTACTCGAAACCTGCTGTAATTATGAGGTTAAAAAGCACAATACAATTTCTGCCAACGCTCTCTAAGTCCATTTCTCAAAGGAGGGTCGTTTCCAGGCAGCTCTGCCCGGATTTACTGGGCTCTCAGTGGAACCCGCTTCAAGGCGCTGATCGATTAAACCTCTGCTGCTTAATAATAAACAGCGTCCCTTCTGCCCTAACCTGCTCGTGCTTGGCTGTCCGCCCGTGAGTGGCAGAATTTTATAGAGAAAGAGAGTAGCATGAATTTTATGGAGACAGTCCTTCAGTTGAGCTAAATGGATACTGAATTAAAGAATAGAAAATCTTGCTTTGCTTCCTCAGCAGGGTGGGGATATGGACCCTAGGGAGTAGTGCCCGTCTTAACTAAAAATATTAAAACCAAGACATGGTTTTATATTCTGGGGTTTTTTTTCCCCTCTGTCTTGGCCCTCTGATGGACATTTTGATGACAAAGACTAAGGTCTGTGATTTTCCCCTATGTACTCCAATGCCAGACCTGTTAAAAACCACCAGGTTATTTGGAGTTACAGGTATTCGGTGTGTTTTCTACAGCATTAAGACCAGTTCATCGTACATGAGTGTTTAATAGAAAAGTAATAATAAAAATCCTCCAGTAACATGTTGCTATTACTCGCAGAGGGACTAGTTTTCCCTCCCCGGGGCAGGCAGCTGGCACCCTGGAATATCGCTGGGTCTGCCAGGGGAGGGCAGGGGACACTGGGGGGGGACGAGCCCCCTCTGCCCTACGCTGTGGGGTAACGCCAGAGTTGCAGCGATTTGGGGCATGAGCCCAGAAAAAGGCTTGGGATTTTTCCAGTTCCTAGGGTAGGTTGCTTGCTCTCAGGGGCTGGCGCTCCTCATGGCAGTCTGCCCCCAAAAGGTTCAGCGACCACCATAAAAGTTTAAAATTAAGCTGCGAGAGGTTTGAATCTTGATCCTGCTCTGCTTTAACAGTGTTCCTGGCAGATCTAGTTTCATTTGTGTTGTGTGGGGTTAATGGCTTGGCAGGTACAGGGATATTAATAAATAATTCTTAATTATAAGGTGTATTGAATTGCTAAAAGAGGAGATGATATCTCTTTCAGACAATATTGCGCATACTAGAGCTAGCCTCCCAAATGAAAAGGGATAAAATAATAATTTGCACAGTCAGATGTTTTGAAGCCACAGGGGCAGGTAACGAGATTTGAACATCATTGATTCGTCCGTGAGCGGAACCAGAGCACAGACAGTGAGATCAGCAAAATAACCTGCTGGGGTGTCAATTAAATCTCTCTAGTAAACAAGCCAAACAAGTGAAATTCCGCTTTAGGCTTTCGCTGCCTGCTTCTCTAGCAGGAGCTTAGTCACCGCTAGACAATTCCAGTGGCTAAATAGTATTTGGGGGTTTTGTATCTTCAAAGCACTGTCTATCAAAGAAGATTTTGTAAGGACTGTTGTGTTAAATTTCTGAATTATTCCAATTTTAGAGAATCAGAATAAAGAGCAAGCAAAGTTTTAAATGACACGCAAAAATGGAACAGTTCATAGTTTTCAAACATTTGCCTGTTTGGCCCCCTTTATCTTGGACCCTGCCTAAGAGAGACATGTAACCTGGGGCAGCCTGCGATTCTATATTGAAAAACCAGGTGATTTAGCCGTGAAAATCACCATGTGAATTTTTTTTAAGTGAATTTTTTAAATCTCCCTTCAGTCATTTTGCTTTTAAAAATAGGTATGAAGACTTGAAATTGTGACTGAATACCCCCAAAAGTGCTAGGTGAATTTTATGGTGGGGTTTTTTGTTGTTTGGGGTCTTTTTGTAGCACCTCTGACGCCCAGTCATGGACCAGGACTGCATTTGGGTCTTAGAGACTGTGAAATATTTTGAAGGTACCATGAAGGCTGGGACTTGAGATCCAAACTTAATCTCTCCGTGTCAGCTTAAACAAATTTGGTTGTTCTGTGTTTACCAAAGCAGAGGGACTCACATAGCTCGATATAGAGGCGTCCGGAGTTCTGCCGGTGGTGAAGTGTGCAGGGATACGTTCAGAACGGTGTTTTTATTGCCTTACGGAAGTCCCAGGTGATGTCTGGGATTACAACACACCAGTTTCTTTCTTGTCCTGGAGAACATCCAGAGCAAATCATCAGAAGTTGGTTGCAGGCAAAACAGACAGCTTTAGAAGACCCATCTGAAGTGCAAAATACTGTAAAGCCTAGGACTGTCTCAGCTTGTAAAAAATAAATAGAAATAAAAAGTAGTTTTAGATTACATCACATTAAAATGTAGGACCATATGGCTTAGGTCTGTTTATCTTACTGAAAATGCAGTATGCTCAAAATGGGCTTCAAGTTGCTCTTGGAAAGCTCTGTGCTTCTGCGGCTCTCGGGGGCTGTGGCACAGCGCTGAGGAGGAGCTCAGGGAGAAAGATGGGGGAGCCCCGGGGTCAGCGTTGTGGGGTGGGATGGAGGAGGGATAAATCCCACGTTGCATTGCCAATCTCTCCCTGAGAAAACTGGTATAATGCAGTAGAGGAAATACATAGAAAACTAACGCCTTCCCTGCCCAGGTGTTGGGAAGCATCTCCCAAATGTGTCATTTGCAGTCCATCGTGGACTGTGTCATCCCCTGCCTTCCCTTGCAGAGATCCCACGGAGAGATTCCACGGCCAGGGCTGGGATGGCAAAACACCATGAGGGGTTCAGAGAACTCTTTCTCTGAAGTATCTGGGCCATAGGAGAGCGGCTTCTGCTGTAGCAGAACGTCTGGATTCGCTATCCCAGAGAGCAGCCTCCGTTCCTCTGTGTGTAGCATCACCTGGAGAAGGCACCACCATCCGTTTCTGTCTGCCCTTTCCCTTGGCACCAGCTGTGAGACAGCAGGAGCCCGGAGTGCTGGAATAGCTGAAATATTTAAGGCCAGTCTTGTACTTCAGTAGACTTGCACCGATGTTGAATTTGTTCCAGCATCTCCATATTTTTAGCTGTCGTAGCGTGAAATTTCACACCGCCCAAACCGTGGCTTCGGGGCAGCAGCACTGGTGTGGCCGGTTTCCCCAGCTCCACTGGGACTCATGGCGTGAGTACAGAGTGCAATTCTGCATCCATTCTTCCCTCATTATTTAATAAAACGTGTTAACTGTCAAAGCTTTGTTCTTCAAAGTGAGTTTTGACACGGTCTGTACGGTTATTTATAAATTTCGAGTGCAAAGGGGAACAGTTCCCTGTGTAACGAGAAGCTTCGCTGGTACCCGCTGTCCTGGGCAGTTTGTGTATTAATAAAGAGCAGAGAAATTAAAGTCCAAGGGCTGCTGCTGGTGAGTGATTCTGGGTAAATTGGTGTAATAAACTGAAAGGAAAACACAGCACTTAGAATGACATTTTTAGCTCTGTTCATGTGTTTCTGGATAAAGAGGATTTTTTTAATGATCAGTTTTCTTTCTCAATTGGACTCAGAAGAGCAGTTTTATGTAGAGAAGGAATAATGGGAAGGTTATGCAATTTTGCAGATGTAAAAACTTTGTAGAGCTATGGCGGGGGAATGAATTTTCAGGGCTATGACTGGGTAACTGATTTTGTTAGATATGATTGAAGATGAACACCGTACCCAGTTTACCTCATTTGATTTAACTGCATCCTCTTTAATGAACTGGAAACATAAAATAAGCAAATATTCACTTGGGGATATTTTTTGCTAAATCATGAAAAAGAATTCCTTTAACCTCTAAAATTACTTTAATTATTTCTGTTTAACTGAGAGTTTAAACAAAGTCCCACGGTTTCAGATGCAGCTTGATGCTTTGGGTTGCTTGGATTTTGCCCCAGCGTTCCCCCAGCCGAAACGGAGACAGTTCCTGGTCTGCCCTTCGGAGCAGCCGCCGTGGTGATGGAGCTGTGATCGCTACTGCCTCTATCCAACCCCCATGTGCACATTGGGCACACACAGAGAGGGCCATTTTTATTAAAACTTACTGCAAAATAGTTTTATAACAAGAATTACTGGTGGTTTATCAGCAGAGGGGAAATAGCATGGCTGACTTAATTGTGAAGAGCAGCGCAACGGGATGTTCTTCACAGATTCACTCGTGGTGAGTTTGGTTTTGCTGCAATGTGTTTTTGAAGTAGGAATGAAACTGCTCCGTCACTTTTCTTAAAAAAAGGTTAAACCTCAGACCAAAGAAACCCAAAGGCACGCTGTCCCCCCCCGCCACGCCTGTTCCCGTGCTGCTGAGGTGTTTGATCGCGTTGTTTGCTGCTACCTTACGTTGTTCCAACAAACAAAATCTTCATCCTCTTCTTCTATTCCCAGTTTTCCAGATCTAGCCTGGGCATCTTCTGCAGTCTCAGTCTTTTATAGCCAATTAAGGTTGTCTCATTTTACAGACAATGAGCTAGTGGGATCTTTTTCATTTCTGCAATATGAAAAATCATTGGAGTTAGTGTGTAAATTAAAAAGAGTAACATATACATTGAAGGGAGTTTAAAGATACATAGAAACTGCATGAAGAAATCTGTTCCTCTTGTCAAATTACGTAAGATTTCACGGTACCATTATCACTTCAAGCAGACTCACTGGGGTGTCTAAGCCTCTATGTTTAACTGCCGTAGTTGGGCTAAAATGGAAGAAGTTAAAATCTTCATGGTGAGTGTGGTCGTTGAGCCCGTGGCTGTGGCCGGGCTGGTGACCGCGTCGGTCCCTGGGCACCCACGGGAATCCACACTGCGGATAACGAGGACTAGAGTTACTAAATTTTCACAGAGGCTCTGAAAATTACTTCAAAGGTCTTTGAACACCCCGGGTTGTGTGCGCAGGAAATGATAAACGCATGTGGAAATATGTACTGTTATCTCCAGGTTTGAGTTTTAATGGAATTTTTTTGGTTCCCTTTTGAGCTACCCCATTCTGAGAACTCAGCATGGTGATGAAAGAACAGGAATATGGATATGAAAGTTAAAAATTACTTTAAATCCCATGTCTGCTGTACATTTTACCTTGGATACATCATGGTGTGTCTCCAATGGCAAATACAGCTGATAACTTTGCTTCCCTTGGAAAATGCATTGAAGTTTCAAGTTGAAAACTACCTATACAGGTGAAATATTTGCATTATGATGTTAATGGTGGTATTTCATTAAGTTCTTACTGACAAATGGAAGTATAAACATATATTCTGCTTTTTGTATATTCAGCGTACTTGGGTTTTCGACATCAGAGAGTATTTCAAGTTTTCGTGGGGATTTGGAGTTGAAGCAGCGGGTGCAGGTGGTGAGGAGGACGGGGATGAGGAATCGAGCAAGTTAATTATCTTTCCAAATTGTGAGTTTGGAATGTAGGAAGATGTTAGATCACGTTACTTCGTCTTTTTGCTTCTGGCATAACTGACTGATAGATTTCAGAAAGAGGTTAAAAGGGGTTAATTTATTTCACGCTTTCAGTTCAGTGAGGCTGGAGCCTGGCGATGCTGTTTGCTGCTCGACACAGCACTATTATAGTTTTCTTACTTCCTTTCTTTAATCTCCTGGGAAAGGGGTGGATGCCACCCTTTCGCCACGTGAATAAATGTTACTGCACATTCTTTGGATTCCTCTTCTTAGTCTTTCACATGTGTGGGCTTGGGTGCAGCTGAGAAACGAAGATGTAGAAGGAAATGCTAGAATTGTGTGTTTGTGGCGCCTCTGTTGTATCCGGTCAGAGTTAGTCTGAATATTACCATCATTTTGTCATTAGAGATATTAAGGACGAAGCATCCTCCTGACGTGTGTGCTTTGAATTACTTTGAAAAGTGCCAATAACTGCAGCCTGTTAAAAGGGAGGGCTTTTGATAGCAGATCACTGCTTTTACAGATCTTTCTCAGGTGCCAAGCCGTGTGTGTAGGGTTGGAAGGTCGGTGTGTTCCCCCTGACGGACACGGCCACAGACTGCGGGGGCCAGGAGCCCTCCTGCCTCCTCGTACCTGCTGCCCGGTGAGTGAGTGCCAATAAGGAATGTGGCTTTTTTTAATCGAAGTTGCTGACAAGTGTGTGCTCATCAGTTTCTACACAGTGTGTGCTCCTTCTGGAATTTATTCGCAATATTAATGAAAAAATGGATAATCCAATAGCATGGACAGCAAAACAGGAGAGGTAACCTGTGTGCTTAGGTGTGTAAGAAGGGGAAGAATGGTTGGAGTTCAGGGCAGTCATTTAAGAACAGAAAGACCTAGAAAAAAGCAAGAAGAACGTAGGGAGATCTGGGAAGACCTGTAAGGAAGTTTATAGGCTTCCTCTAAGCTTTCTGCATTACTTGGCTTTGTGTTTTACATCAGATGAGTTAGTCCCAGCTCCTCAGCACTCAGGGGGGTTTCAGTACCTAAAGAACATGGAGAGCATGGGGCTGTGGGTCTCTGTTTCCTCCCCAGCCCCAGAGGGACACTGGTGGGACCGTGGGGCCAGGACAGCCCAACTCCCTGTCCCAGGGCACATCGGTGGCAGCGGCCGAGTCCGTGGGTTTCCTGATACGGGAAAGCAATTGTGACCTCCCCATCGTGACGGCTTTGACAATCACTTGTCAAAGATACAGGGATATCACGTTAATTGCTATTATAAGAACCACAATACTTACTTGTCAAAGCAGTATATCAAGCCTGATATGCCTTGCTTATGCCTTAAATTCTCAGTTGACCCAATTAAACCTCATTAGTCATGTTGGAGGGCAGAAAAAAACACGGGAGTCTTACAGAATTGAAGTATACCCTCTAACACCCTGCCAGCTTAAATACAATCAGAATAATACATGTTTTCTACAAAGAATTTAAGTATGGAATCCATCTGAAGTCTTGGCAGAGCACCGTGTCCAGCACCATGGCCGTTACCGTGATTCCATTCAGTTTAATATATGCAAACCAGACAGTTTCAGTAAATTGCAGCAATAAAACTTTTCTTCCAGCAGCCAAGTTAATCATTTGACTCTTCATTGGAACGACTCTGTGTTTCCATGACAATTGGATGGGTTTATGATTGACACACATACAATTAAAATCTGCCCTTCGAAGCTGTGAATCGCAGGGACCCAGTGAAAGCTCAGTCCTGTTCTTAAAGAACTTTTCATGAAAAGACTGTGAGATTGGGACTTCCACCAGCACAGGGATTCCGGTTTGTAGGTCTCAACACCAGTGAATGCGGCAGAGTAATAATTAGGATTTATTGTGGCCTTTGCCTTAGATTCTGATCCCACCTAAATGTGAACTTTTATTGTCTTATCGATTTAAACCTCCCTGGGTTTGGTGGTTTCTTTTAGTTAACATTTAGAGTGAAATTATGTAGTTCTTGGGCAATCTAATTTCCCGTTGCCTTCCTGTAGAGCTGTGTGTGGTTAACAGCTGGAGAGGCTATTAGGGCTTTTAATAATAAGGTTGTGCGTATACCAACTCTAAGAAAATATATGCTATGGCTTTACCAAAATTTACACAAATTTATGGACATTTTTGTGGACAATTAAATTTTATTTATTAATATAAAATTCACTTTATGTTATTAAAACTGTGGTACTATCAATCAAAGTATGTTAACAGCAGGGTTTCAGAGGAGAGTACGTTTGCTTCTGCACTTTCTTTTGGTGTCTGGGTGGCCTCTGGCCCCAGGGACAACCCCATCCCCCTTTCTGAGGGACCAGAAGAGTAAAACTTAGATGAGGCCTGGGGGGAAGAGCAGCTTGTTTTATTTTATCATGGAAGTGTATTAGCATTATATGAGCAGTTTAATATATAGAACCTTTGCACATTTTTTTTTGAGCCTACTCCGGGTGATTACATTTTTTTAACATCAAGTAAAATATTATTTGTTCGTTCATTACAATTATTCTAGCAAGTCACAGACAAGTATATTTTTGTGCGATTTGGCAAGGCTGCTGTGGTGTCATTATATCTGATACTGTATTTATGGGATCCATTTCATTCCTGTGTGTTTTGAGATCTGAGAAACACCTACAGCCTGTGACACTTGTGACTGGAAATCAAAATATCTTGCTGGTTCCCAAGGTACTTGTATGAAGTCTGGTTGTGTTCTTTTCTCTAAAAAATAACCAGTCAAGCTGAGGTTTTTTGACACCCATATTTTTTGCCTCATCAGTCCTTTGCTGCATTTTCACAGAATCACAGAATCACCTGGGGCTGGAAGGGACCTCTGGAGATCATCTAGTCCAACCCCCTGCCAAAGCAGGTCCACCCAGAGCAGGTCCCACAGGAACATATCCAGGCAGGTTTTGAATGTCTCCTGCCTGGATATGTTTGTGTTCGATGCTGCAGAAAGCAGAGATGTCACTGAATCGTTCAGGAGGAATCAGATAATGAGAGAGGAGAAACCCAGCATCTGCCCACGATGGGCAGCCCCAGCCCCAGTGTCACCACCGTGGTGGCAGTTCCTTATCTGCTTACTTTGATAGGCACGCACTGAGATTAAAACAACAGATGTGCAGCTGTATTCCGTCTCTTAAATCTGAAGATTATAAATATTTAAGATGCAAATAAGACTCCTGTGGCAGAGTTATTGCTTCTGCATGTTTCCTGGTGAAGCCTGATCATCAGCTTTAGCACCCTCGGTGCTGGTTAGGGGGACACACTCCAGCCTGGCAGAACTAAAATTGGACCTGCTGGCTTTTTTCCTGCGTTGTGGTTTCCCAGGTGGCCCAACACCCTGTTCCTTGCCAGTGTCCCTGTGCTCGTCCCCCTGCCCCACGGATGGTGGCCCCTGCCCCATGGGTGGTAGCTGCTGCCCCATGCACAGTGGCCCAGCTGCCCTCCCCGGCCCAGCAGCAGCCTGGTGGGAATGCCACGGGACCGCTTTCTTCCTCTTTCAAGATTACATTTTATTATAAATTTTTGGAAGATCACCTTTGGCTCCCATTTAAAAATGAATAAATTTATCCTGTTTCTGTGATACATCTGAGGTGACTTTGGTTACCCCATGAAGAGCTGTCATGTTCAATTGGGATATCCTTAGTATACTGGAAAACAAAATGAGGTAATTCATCAGCTAAATTAAATGAAACCCCATATTAGCATATAATTCCTTTTCAGAATTTGCATAACAGCTGATCAAGTGCTGCATTTTAATTTAATTGGGTGAGATAAATTCTTATGTGTATTAGGCTGTAAAATTCTAAATTGCATTTTTTATAAAAGGTGTTCGGCTACAATTTTATTGCTACGTGAATTCTGGACACGGTGTCGTTGGCAAAGCCTCGCTTCTTGCATCGGCCCGTCCCACATCTCTGCCCCCGCCTGGTGTCGGTCGGTGAGTTCCTGCCTGGGTCTCCAGCCCTAGATCCCTGTGTTTGGAAGGAGAAATATTCGGGAAGCGGTACTAGCAGCCATCAGCAGGCTCGCGATAGGAAGATTATTATGCATTAACTTTAAAGAGTTAGAAATGTATAATTCATGGCTATTTGGTGGATTTTGCAAATCTCCCAGTTGTGTACAGTTGCTAATCTGTATGACATGATGGAAAACAAATCTCAGAAATACTGTCATTTGGGTTTGTGGCAATCAAAAAACTGCAGTTTTAATGCAACTTCTCTGTCTGATGTTTAGGAGAAAATCCTAGTCCTATATTAAAAACATTAAACTGTCTGGGCTTCTTATAAATATTAATTTACCAAACACACAAACGTCTGTGACATTTCCTTCAGTAGAAGGGATTAGCTTTAATTTTACTTGCTTGTATCATGGCATATCAAAGTGAATCACTGCACGTTGGCTTTTGTAGTTCTATATTTCATACATTTTCCTTTAATATGCCATGTCTCTATTGATAAACACAGTAAGGTAGTCGAGGAAATAGGTGCATCTGCTTTGCCAAAGTGAGTTCAGGCCTCATTTCCTTAATGACTGGTTGACGTCAGTGTAATGTCCTGGGCGATGGTTTATTGCGGTGGCTGTGTGTCTTTGGTCTGGATGTTTTAAAAATCCACCATTCTTATCTGCGACGTGTCTGCGTACTGGTGCACGGGCTCTTCGCTGCTTTTGGAATATTTATATAAAATATACTGGCACCAGCTGCCGTTGCCCGGGGCACCCGTGTGGGAAGGGATGGAGCTCCCTGGGCGTTTTGCCACCGCCTCTGCCCGAGCGTCGCCCGCCCCCGAGTCCCCTCTGTCCCCTGCCTTAGTGCTCGCTTGGTGTTAACACGCTGATTTACATTATAATTAAGAACGAGTAAGAGTCTATAAGGGAACTCGGCGCTCGTAAGTAATACAAAAGTAATGCTGTTTTAAATAAATTTCTGCAGATAATTGAGTGTAACTATCAGACTATCAAACAGCTTGCAGTCCCCCTCTTTTGGTGGAAGGCCTTATAACGAGTGTACAGTGCTGCTCTTGTTGGCTGTGCTGGGGGGGCTGTGTTTGTATCCCATCTTTGATTGGAGAGACCTCCCTTCCCATGACTGCTTCGGTCGTTCTGATGCAGGCTGTGACAGTACGTACCTGCAGATGAGCTGTGTAACGTGGGTACCTCATGTTTGCCATTTGATACCTCATATAAAAGCAGAACTATGTTGTTGGTCAGAATATCCCACATTTTTCTGTGAAATAAAATAGCAGTTTAGCCAATAAGGACACGCTGTGAAGGAAGAAGGTGCTGAGGGGAAAAAATTCCTTCTCTTCACCTCCTTGTCTCTTGGTTAAGAGAAGTAAATCACAGCAAATGCAAAGAAGACTTTCCAGCCTCGCCTGTGCCCCTGGTGATTTGTCTGGGACAAAGCTCCTGCTGAGGGACACCTACAATCGGAGGGTTTGAGCTTCTTGCAGTCAATACGGACACGACATGGACAGACAGATTTAACTTGGGACCAGGAGAGCTCTTTTCCACTGGTGTGACTCTTGTTGACTGAGGTGTGCTGTCTGCGATACACTGCTGTAAGTGGGAGACAGGAGTCCAGTAAGGCTGATTTTGGGCTGTAGCTATGAACCTGCAGGTAATTTTTCTGCTACCAAATAAATTACATCATCCAAATTCTTTATTATTTATTTTAGTGTCAGAAATGCCAGAGAGAAGCTCATTTGAGTGACAGAAGGAGCCACAGATACAGGCGTCCCGTTCATGCCCGTGGCACGATCTTGCAGCACGTACTCATGGTAGTACTGCAGCTGAATTGAGAAGGGATCTGCTTGTCTGTCCACACCGTTTTACTGAATCTCCCACTTACTTTGGACTTTACTGCTTGCCTCACACTTGGCAGTTTTAATTGCACCTATTCCTGTGCACGGGCGAGGAACCTGCACGGTGCCAGAGGACTTTCATTAGTGGGTGTGGGTAACGGTGGCTCCGCGGCACTAACGAGCAGGCGAGTGCCCTGGGGACCTGGGGCCAAGCAAGTCCGTGGAATTCGGTGGATTTCCCCGTGCCTTACCCTCCCAAAGGCTGCTCCTCACACAACTGACTGTGCAGGAGGCATTTTCGAGCACTGGGTGTGTGTTCAGAAGCTCTTTGAGTAAGGGCCCAAGAAGGTCCTTGTGACGGAGCAGCATCAGAATGTGTCCCTAAGCTTCCCTGTAGCCCAACAAGCTGCTCACATTCTCATCACGTTAGAAAGAAGTTTAATAACTAATTATGTTCACTGGAGTGGGAGAAGAGCGAGGTGGTGGTTGGGATGCAATTGTGGAACTCACTGAATGGTGAGAAATTGTTTGCTGAGAAATGCTCTACTTTCGCATGATTTTTGCAGTGTCAGTGTCTTGATGTTCTGTTAAATTCCTTACTCTGAAAATATTTATCTTAATTAGTTGTTATAGCTAGAGACTAATTGTCTAATTTCTTTTTTTTTTTAGTTGTTTGTTGGCGAGCAAACATAAAACTGCTCAGAACCTCTAAGAGTGTGACTGGGGTAATTAGTGACAAGTGAGAGATAATAAGCCATTTGAAAAGGCGTTACAGGTTTTTCTCTACTTCTCTCATCTGAGAGCTGTAACAGACTTGATTCAAACCAGCGATAAAAGCCTATCACCGGAACGAAGCAGCGTTTTGGTGATGAAGTACAGGTGCTGAGTTACTTCCCCTCTCCCAGATGGCACATTCTGGACCCCGCCACTGACGGGACAAGGGGCCACAGAGCCCGTCCTGCCAGAGGGGGTGCCCACGGGGGCTCGAATTGCTGTCCCCACTCCTCCTCACCCTCTTCTTCCTCAGGGTGGGTGGTTGTGTTGGCGACACGGCCTCCCCCAGACCTGCCTTCAGCATCTCGTCTCACCGCTAAACTTTCTGGTTGCACAAGGTATTGAATGTGTAACAAAAAATTCTGCTTAAAAAATAAAATGAAACAATTCGACTTGTAATGGAAAAACAAGTAGTTTTTTCTTGATAATCAACACTGAATTTCAGACTATACAAATGCCATTATCATTAGAAGAAGACCAGTAACAGCATGGGTGTTTCTTTCCTGAAGTACCTCATGATATTATAAATATATGTATCTTTATATATATATATATATCTTGTGAAATAGGAAAATGCTGTTTCTTCCCAGATTATGTGATAGAAAAAGGTTAAATATCCCACAGCTGTACATGAAGGCTGTAGGGGATGTGGGTCTTGCCCAGGGTGTCCCAGTTCAAGACAAACGCCTTGGGCTGCTTGTCTTCTTGGCTCTCAATCAACTTTAAAAAAAAAGAGAAAGCAGGTGGAAGAGGAGGAAGAAAAAATCAAGCAAAGTATTTTTTAGTAGGTTTTTTTTCTGCTCCAGGTGACACTAAACATAAATCATGAATTATTTCTGGCTTAAAAATTGAGAATATTTTAATAAAATTAGCCTACTTAGAGGAGGTACTCATTTTCTTGTTATGAGAGAAAAGCTAAAAGAAATTAGGCTTCAAAGAAATCCTCATCTTCCATCAGAGATGTATAATTTGGGTTTAGCACCTGTGTGGTTGCAGGGAGCGTGAAGGGTTGAGGTGTTTTTATTCACTGAGCACTGGGTTTCTTTGGCCTCACCGTACCATGTCACAGACTGTCCATGGGAGGGTGGTGGCACCTCTGGTGTTCGGGGCAAGTTCAGCCTGAGTGGAACACTTCTGCAGGAATCACCCACTCAAAACTCTCTTGGTCTCAGAAAGAGAGGAGGAGGCTGGGAATGCGAGACACGGGATGCTTGTTATCTGTACGAGAAATTTCTAGGGTAAAAAATGCTGTAACGGGAACGGTACCTGAAGCTCAAACAGAAAATGAGCTGTTGAAAACTGTTGAGTTGTGTCTTATGAGTTCCAAAGGGGAACGTCTTCCTGCCCAAATTTCTCTGATTTCCTGCCACTGGAAGAAGTCAGAGGGGCTGAGGTGTATTTCTGTAGCCACAGCTGACATTTTTAGAGTTACCGGATGGTATTTAGACCTGGGTGACGGAAAATGCTGTGGTGTGGGCTTCCGAAGGAAACAGTGTTGGCTTTGAAATCTATGAATCAATGGGGAATTAAATATAAATATAGGATTAAATTCTAAGTTTGGAAATGTTTGCTATATGCAGCCATGGGTGGCACTGGGACAGAAATCAAGAGGACGGGAAGAGCTGGTTACCCAAACGAGCTCCTCCTACGGACTTGACCTTCCGTGCTCCAGTTCTGTGGGATTTTCTTGGGGTTTCAGGTGATGGGGCAACAGATGTCGGATGTAACACTTTTTTGCAGACCAGGGTGACTCGGGAAGGGAAGGGGAGCCAAGGGGAGGTACAACTAATAGATTCCCACTGTATTATGTAAATGCTATCAATTATTTTAAAATAATCCCCTCTTCCTACTTCCCCTGGATGGAATAAAAATGTCTTTTTTGTTTTGTTTTCTTTGTTTCTCTGACAGAGTTACCATCAAACCAAGGGAGAATTTTGATCTTCAAGCCACTCCAAGAAAGGGACACTATAAAAGGTACCGTGTTTCTGCAGATCCTCACCAACGCTCTTGAATATTTTGCTGCTTTGTCATTGTGTATGTTCTTAAATCATTGTCCTTTTATTCTTTTAAATTACCTTTACATCTCTCAGATGTTCCTTGCTATTGAAGGCCTACTGAAATTTGTTTTAGAATAGTGGTAGAATGGTTGAGGGGCAGAAAGAAGGAAATACCCATGATAAATCCTAAACCTGTGGAAGTAGGACAGGAATCTCCGTAATCCTGTGCTGTGCTGAGAGCTGGGGCAGTGGCGAGGGCCAAACTCGAGGGTTACCTGAGGAAAACAGGGATGACTGTTTTCTTTCTTGTGATTGACACCGTCTCGGATCCATGTCTCCCTTCTTCTACCGTGGAAACCCTCACTGAGTTTCCTTCTACCCCTGACAGCGCAGGGAATGGCCCTCCCTGGGGCCACGTTCACAGCGGGTGGACTCAAAGCCTTCCCGTCCTTAGCCCAGGCTCTCCTGAGGTTGTTCTAGATCAAAGGCTGTGGTCATGTCCCACATCCCACCTCTCTGCGGTGATCTCATACTCTGGAGATGAGTCTTCCCCACTCCGTTCCCTCCCTCCCTCTCATCCTCTCCTGAGAAGAGCAGCCCACTCCTCTGCTGGCTTCCAGGAGAACCATGAGCATTTTCAGCTGCTGTGAACTCCCTTCGGCACTTTGCGGTGCCTGTGTTAAATCTGGGGGCTTGGTGGTGACTAATGGCATCAAATATTGAAGTGTTCTGTTGTTTGTTTTCCTGAAATATTACTCCCTTCTGTGTACTGCTTTATTTTCTCAGTGTAGGTGGATTATAATTTTAGCCAAGCATTCTTCAAAAAATAATCCTCTGAATAACAAGTATTGTTGTTACTGATTTTTATAAAGTTCTTTCCATTTTCATTTGGTTATTTTTAAGCACTATCCCTTTTATATATGTCATATATACACTGAAAGTGTATATATCCCCTTTAAAGTTTCAAAGCTGTTTGCTGGAAGGATTCTCAACAGAGTTTGCGTTGTATTTACTGTCTGAATTGTTTGCTCCTTACCTGTTACTCATAGAGCCTTAATGAAATGAGTTAAAAGTATTTATTTTAGCTGGAATACATTCCTGTTTATACAGTGCAGGATTTGCATTTTGATATAATAAAGGGAATTTGTTCTAAACATTTGAAGTGGTTAGACAGTTAAAGCAAAATTACTGTTTTTCCCACTCGGCACAGCAGAACGGTCATTAAAAGGGGATGTTTGAATGGAAAGTTGGTTCTTGGAGCAGATCTTCAGTGATCTGGAAGAAATATTTCTTCTTTCAAGTAACTGTAATTAGGCACTAGTGATAAGTGCATTCCTGGAAAGAAGAAATATTATTGGTGGGCTATACAAGCTACAGAAAACATTAAGATTTAGCTAAAGACATAAAAGCAGGCAGCCTCGGGAAGGATGAGCTCCGTGTCTGACCATAGCTACCTGGAGGAAAATGACCTGTCCAGAAGACAGTTGATAGTGGCCCCGTGAATCCGATGCTTTCCCCGATTTCGACTGATTTTCATGTCTGAGCCAACCTCCGCACAGAAAAAGGAGTTTACCCGTGGTGGTTTGTCCAGCTGAACTGGAGGCTCATGCTGAGGTGAAATTCAGGGCAGGTTTTATGGGCAGGAGAGAGGGACAGGGACCAGGGCAGCCCTGGAGGCTCTGGCTCTGGAGCGGAACCTCTAGTTTCAGGCTCTGCTCTTCTAGCTGAAGTTTTCCTGAAGGAGTCGTTCAGCCTGAAGGAAGATCTACCCGGGAAAACTGCACCCCAAATTTTTAAATTTTGATGGAGCTACAAGCCAATGAATATAAAGCTCTTACAATAAAGATGTGAATCTTAGTTGTGAAAATTGCTACCTGCAGTGATGTAATAAATACAATTCTTGATAAATGTATGAATGTGACATTTCACAGACGAAGCGTAACGCTGCCTTTCTGCTTCACGCAAGTGGAGATCTAAGCGAGTAAAGAACGCTTGAGTCTGGACTAATCAATGGGGTTACGACAGCATCTTGATTTGCCCAGTGACAGGAGCGAGACGGGTCCTGGCCGTGGTTCTCTGCAGGCTCTTTTGGCTGCCAGTGTAACCCAAGGGAAGCCAGTACCCTTGGCTGATGGAGCAGAAGGTGCTTCTGGGTGATAACGATTTCTGCTGTGAGGACCGAGCGGTGTCTCCCCCGGAGACGAGCTGGGGTCCGTTGGCAGCCCCCGAGACACGGTTCCTGCCCCACAAACAGCGGCCGTGCTCCGGAGCAGGAGGTCTCCGCCGTGCCACAGACTGTCCCCTTGGCAGTGTCAGAGGGACACCACGTGCCCAAATCCATCCCAGGGAATGAAGAATCCCTCTGAGACTGTCATTAAAACGGATCTGGATTTCCTGCCTTTATATGTTTATGCATGAACCGGGTGATTATTCAAGACATCAGATGAGCTAAATGCTTTTCTTATGCTCACATATTATTTATTAGTTCTCAAATGCATGTTTGCCTTGTAATACTAAAAGGCTGTGGCATTAATCAGCACAAACTTGGATCGCATCCTGAACTTCCAAGGGTGAAATGAACTTGGATTGCATTTGGAATTTGCGGATGCTGAACAGCGAAGGGGCTGTCGCTGCCCACTTTGAACCTGCAGAACTGCAGAAGGCAGATTGCTAGCCTGGTCTGATGGGGTAGGTGCCTTGGCTTCCAATTTTAGTGTGGTGGAAAAAATTACTTGGTTTAGAATGAGACAGATGTTACCGGAGAGAATTAGAGCTCGTGGGGCTCATTCTGGTTCTTCCCTTCTTTTGTGTTGCTTTAATCTCCTCTTCATTGATACCGTCCCTGGTTTAAAGCAACATGAGGTCGAAATCTGGTTGTTTTTAATGAGAGCGGTTGAAATATGGGAGAGTGATGTGGTAGGGGTGGTTGGTAAGCAGCTAATAAAATTAATTTGATTTAGTAGCTTCAAGAATTAAACAAGAATATTGACATTTTTTTCTTTCCTGTTTACACTGATGTTTTCAGCTCCTGGTGGAGCAATAGAGCAGCCACACAACCCACGTGGTCTGACCGGGAGACCTGAATAAGACACACGTTTAGGAAAGCAGACAAGGGCATTTGTTTCCTTTTTTTCTTCTGAAAGGAGTAAGAAAACCATAGGGAAGGTGCTTGCTCTGAACACTTCAGAACTGTGAGGATTTTTCCCTAGCAATGCCAGTTTATTTATTGGCATGTAAAATGCTATGGGAGATATATTAAGTATTTGATTCAAATGGGCTAAAAGATCTATTTCCTTTTGATGCATTTATTTGCAGTAATCTTAAAAGTAGTAATTGGAAATGCCCTCATAAACCCTGAGATTGGAGCCCTAGAATTAAAAACCATTCGTTATTACCCAGGAATGTAGCGATGTGGTTTTATTAGCCTTTCTTCTGCTGTAATCTACGGATCTCATTTAGCTGCACAGAGCCCTGTTCTGCTGAAACATAAAAGGAAGGAAATCTCTCAATAGCCTGAAATCAAATTATCTCTCTGTGTTAATCTACATGTAAAACACCCGAGCCCACTTCTTTAAAGGAAAATAGTTTCACTGATAAGCAAGCCTAGACTCTGTGCTGTGGGTACAAGAATTAAGTGGATTTTTTTTTCTTTTGTCTGCAGAGTACTATTTATAGCATCAATTAACTCCTCGTGGTTGGGATAAGTCATTTGACACATCTGTTGCTGAGCTTAAACACTCGCTGTTCGGTGGGGTCACGCTTGGATTATTTCCCTCTCCTCTCAAACCGTGCAGTGCAATGATGATTTCCCAGCTCCCGGCCGTTAGTCCCAATACCCGGTCTGGGGTATTTAGCTGGCACCGGCCCCGCAGCCTTCGGAGGAGCTGGAGCGAGCGGTTGGGCTCCCTCCGCATCGCTCGCCTGAGCTTCCCTGCCTGCCATTTCCTTACTTATTTTATCTGTTAGAAGATGGCACATCAGTATCTTCTATGAAAGAATTATTATGACCACTTGCAGGATTTTCCAGCCTTCCGTTATTCCATTTTGCCAGTGAGAAACTGGTCTGGCCATGGAAACTGCGGCTTCCCCACTGCCTCTCCTCTCCCTGCGTCTTGTGAACTGGAGGTTTAACGCCTGGAAATACAGGGCTGTTCTCAGCTGTGGCCCCCTCCCCCAGTTTCAGACTGTGTAACTCTCAGTAGTTTTTCTCTTAAAATGGAAGCCTTTTTACCAACCTCAAAACATCTAGAAGCCAAGAAAAATGAGGATACTTGGGTATTGGCAGGGCATTGGAACTAGAGGGTCTTCTAGGTCCTGTCCAACCCAACCCATTCTATGATACTGTTCAGTGAAATCTTTTAGGTATTCTGTGGAAGTGATTGCATCAGGTTATGAGAGTTTGTTCATGTGATTGGCTTGTTTGTGGCCAAACTGGATTGTGTATTAATGAAGCCAAGCTTTAAGATACTGGGGGAAGAAGTGGGGAGTGTGGTTATGGACTGTACTGCTTCTGATCTTTAGCTTTCTCTCATTGAAATAGCCCTGTTCTAAAAATAGAGGTATTGATTTTTGGTGGCTCTGCGTGCAAGGCAGCCTCCGCAGCGAGGGAGGGTTTCTGCTGAAAATGAGATGAGACCCCGTCCAGCCCCACAACCCTGTGCCTTGGTGGTTAATTTAATGCCTGATACTGTCTAGCGTTCCCCGAAGCTGTGTGAGGGTTTTTTCCCTCGCTGCTGGGAAGGCAGTATTCTAGTAAAAGGGATATAGTGGAATTTTCTACTTCATAAAAGTTTGCCCAGATTGTCTGTTTCTGCCCGCAGCGGCCAGGGCGGCTGTTGGTGTCGGGGGGAACCGGATTGGGGTCAGAGGGAGGGGGAAGCCTGGCAGATAGAGCTTCTGCTGGAAGCAGCTGGGAGAATGCTTGGGAACCTGAATATACATGAACCAGAAAGAGCCCACAAAGCACAATCCATTTTTAAGTAGAACTCCTTATTGATTTAACTGGGGGAGACCTGAGAAAAATCAATGACGTGCAGCAGTTTTAGGATGCAGCACCACGTGTTCTGGGTGTCACAGCCACCGGCCCATGGCTAATCAAGCTGGAGATGAGCAAGTCTGGAACGTTCCGAGGCCAAAGAAAAGGTGTCAGAGCTCTGAGAAGCAGCAAATTTACTATTCACATTCCACAAGAGATAGCGAAGTATGACCTTGTTCATTCTAGCTTTAACTTCCAAGTTGCATTTTATTGCTATTGAAAAACAAAAAACTATAAAGGAAAATACAAAGGTTTCTGGGGACGTGTAAACATAGGCCTGTTCCTGCAACAGGAGCAAATGGAACTGCTGAAATCATCAAAATAGTCTGAATTATTCTGTGGGACTTGTGCCCGTCCTTCAGCGGAGCCGGTGACTCCGGGCTCGGCTTCTTCATACGGGCGGGAGGGGAGCGCCGCTTCCAAACGGTACCCGACTGAAGTCGATGGGTAGAAGGTAAGTTGTGCGAAACAGTGATTCTCTTTGTGTAGGGAATGCAGTATTAACCATGCTAATGCTGTCGTGGCAGTGTCCGAGTTGAGGGATTTAACACTTACCGAGACAGAACAAAGCCAGGGATTCTGCCGCGTTCCCCCGGAGCAGAGGCCGCCTGCAGCCAGAACTCGGCCGTCTCTGCCCCGCTCCGGCTGACGACAGTCACACCACCCGCAGCCTGTTCCGCCTGGGCCCTCACTGGAAAATGCAGGGGGAGTGTGTGTTTGCCCGGAGAATTTCCAGCGCACAGTGTGAATGTACAGACTGTCACGTACCCCATTAAACCTTAGTGTGGACGCTCGGTGGGTGTGAGGTAACGGGATGCCGCTTTGCTGTGCTGTTCTACGCTTAATTAACACAAAGGCTGCTCTTCGAAGGAAGGGTGGTGTAACGAGGGCTCCGTGAGGAAGAGCTCAGCTCACCCAGTGCAGACAAGCTGTAGGTCATGGAGAGCAAAGACCTGCCTCAGAAGGGACCTGCTGTTACGCTCTTCGGCTCTAAAAATGATACATTTCAAGGAGAAATGGAGATTTTTTACATTGGGTAAAAGTAATCATAGGCTAAAACGTTTACTTAAAAATTGCCCTTGTAAAAATATTTCAATTTGAAGTTTAATGCATGAGTGAATAATTCATGCTATTACATGTGTGCAGTTGGTAGGAAGGTGTCCTGTGTTGCGCTAATTTATTTTCCTTTCCATTTGGGAGTACGTTATAGCAATTGAAATGTATCTTATTAGGGAAATAGAGCTTCAGTATAATTAAAGCTACGTGGCACACTGTGTCACCCAGCCCTGAAAACACAGCGTGAAATTTTGGAAGGAGAACCTGAGGAATTCCTCGTAGCAAACTGCTGAAGAGAGGGATCGTTCCAGAAGGGAAGCCGTGGGAAGGCGACTGTGTCGCTTGAACAGGCACCCATTAACCCACGGGAGGGATCGTATGAGAGATAATCAAGTTCTGTATCCTTTGTTGCTGAGAACTGTATCTTTTGTAAGTTAATACAAAATGATTTCAGTGCTTCTAAGTAAGAGGTTAATGAAAGTGTTAGTTTGTAGGGGGGCTGGGAGCTGTGCTGGTGCGATGGGAGATGCTGCAGGGAGCCGTGTGGCACCTTCAGAGATGCGTGTGTCTGTTCTGCTGGTGATGCCAAACCCAGACCGTAGTGTTGATAGTCTGCAAATTTATCTCAGAATTCATTTATTTCTACGAAACGATTCTTGCTGGATGGTCGGGTGAAATTTCCTACTGATGTCAAACCTCAGGTATCGCACACTGGCGTGTTCCCTGCAGTGACAGGGCTGCTGGGCTGCAGGATCCAGGGTTCCTCCTCAGGAGTTTTCCTGTTGGCGTTTCCTCTGCCCTTGTTCCTTCCCTCCTTAGAGCCTTGTTTCACTGCTTCTGTCCAAAGGAACAAAAAAACCCCAACCAGCCTTTTTATTTGTTTCTTTTGACACCAGCAGAGTATGTCTGTCCCTGCCTATGAGAGAACTATATTGAAATAGCTTTCGTTGTGAATTCCTCATTGCTATTCATTGGTGGGGATTGTCACGTAAGGGTCAAATTAGAACTCAGTCAACCAGAGCAGCGGCGCAAGGAGCCAGGCTTGAGATAGATTTCGCCATAAGGTCTGAGAAGCACTTTATTTGGAATTTGTAATGTGTAATATATATGTTTATTTTATTTTATTTTCCAGAGTGTTGCTCTTTTGTCTGTAGAAACTGAATTGTGCTTTATTTATTCTCTCTGGTCATTTACTTGAGAATTAGTCTTTCTCTCGCGCTGCCTCCTGACTTCCATCTTTGGGCATATCTTTGTGTGCTTTTGTTACATCTAGTAAATTTTAGACATAGAATTTACTTCTGTTAGTTTAAGAAAAACGAGTCTTCTGGCTGACGGTTCCGTGCCCTTTGAGATTGGATCTATGCAAAGAAAGGATTGTATTTCTGGTAGTTTGGCTGAAATGCAAGAAATTGTGTTTATGCTGGCTTCAGGAAGGCAGGCGGTACCTGGTCAGGCATGAAACCTGCTGGGGCAGAATGACTCTCTGGAAATGTTCGAAACCATTTGTACCAGGAAAGCCAGTTTGTCCTGGCTCTGCGCGTCCTGCCGTGTGGTTGCAGCGTTTCTCATGTGGCAGTAGTTTCCAACGGGACACGCTGCTTGGCAGAACCGTGCCTCTGCCAAAGGGACGCTGGTCTGTCCCGCCTCCAGCAAAAACAGGTACTAAATTTGCCGTCGCTGACACAGAGAAGTTTTGGCACTAAACGTTTTGAGGCAAAACAGATCAGAGATTTACAGAGCTACGCAGACGACCTAAGATATCCCCAAACCTACTTTCACTTGGGTTTCGTGGAGGATTAGATTACGGACAGGTAGGACAAAGAAAGCGGCCGTAAGCTGCTGTGTCTGTCGGCAATGAGCGTACCCTCTCGGACGGGTAGCGATGGAATGATCTGGAGCTGTTTGGCAGCTCCAGATCCATTAAAAACGGGGCCTCAAGTTGCATGCCTAAATAATTATTCTCATTTCTGAGAGTGTCACGTGTTATGTTTCTGTGTTTTAAAATGTTTGGCTACAATATCCAGTTTCGTAGCATTCAAAATCCTCATTCCAGTCCAGAGTTTCCCCTGATTGAGGAATTAGCAGAAGTCTCACAGGAACGTGCAAGTGTTGATCATTGATAACAAATCAGATTAACCACTTTGGGGTTTTTTTCCTTAAGGATTGGCTTTCTCAGGATTGGCTTCTCTGAATATTGTTTCTTCTTCCTCCAAGCTAGGAGGAAGACAGTGTAATAAATAATTTATTGGACTTAGTGAGGAGAACCTGGAAGATGACTGTACAAAGAGGCTGTAATACCTTATTAACTCTGTCTTCTCTTTCCTCTCTCTCCCAGCTGGTTCTGCTCCGGGCTGCTCTCCTGCTTTGTCTGTACTTTCCTAGTCTTAGTGGGTGATGTCCCAGCAGCTCTAACGTTCCGACCCCAGTAACCCACTAGGTGTGTATGGCTCGGTTTCTCTGCATGCTTTCCCATCTCGCATGGGGGATAACGCTCATTTTATGCTGCTCATCCCTTGTGGCACTTCAGGGCGGAAACATAATTAGCATGCGTTCTGCTTCGGTTCCATAGATTATTTAAGCCCCATTTTTGCTTTTATTCTGGTGGTTTTCTTCCCTGTAGAAGCACGTAGCCCCTGTTCCCATGCATGCTCTTCGTGTTTGCTCCTGCAGTGGCTGGTTTGCTGGATGTACCAGCCTCTTGCTGCTCATCATAGCACCATGGCTTGTCGGCAGGACCTGGGGGGACTGGGCTGGGAGGGAGCACTGGTGGGACAGCTTTGCTCAGTTCTCAGACTGTCGGACCCCCGAAATCTCCCGTGTGCCCTGGGAGCCGCTTCCCCTCTGGCTGGGAGAGAGCTCTGGAGTGTCCTGTGGCCAGGGGGTGGACACCGCTCTCCAGGGGCAGCTCATCACGTCCCCCACGGCCTCAGGCAGGGAGAAGGTGGCAAGGGCAGGGGGTGCCAGGTTCCCCAGGACTGGTAGGATTTAGGTGCCCAACTCTCACAGAACTTGACCCCCCTTAATCTCAAGATCTCTTTGAAGACTCAGCTGCGTCCTGTATCAGCAAAATCAGTGTGCAGAGTTGACTCAGTTTTTCTGCAGAGAACCCAGCGCCCGTAGGCACGTCCGTGTTCCCAAGAGACTTCCAGCTTGGGCGTGAGGGAGGGGTTAGTGGTGCGTAGGACCCCCATTTGGGCTCACTGCACCGGGGTGATTCTCCTCATCCCTGTGGAGCACTTCAGCTGGATCGACTTGCAGGAGGCCCTTTGATGTGTTAGTTCTTCATATGAACAGTCAGAGAAACCAGAGCCTCTTACTTTGCTCCATCTCCAGTGCAACACCACTGTATTTAGAGTCACGTAGGCAGGAAGGATTTGCTGCTGTCAGCGCAGCCTTTGACACTCTGTAGGCAAGTGTTGGCCGTGTTTAGAAGTGCAGCCTAAGGAATAATCTTTACCTGGCTGCTATTGGTCTCATATTTTCATTTATTTACACCCTTTTCGATGCACTTTAATTTACTTACAAATGGTAGCAAATTGCAAGTGGCAGCCTGAGTAACTAACTCATGAGTCAGTACTTTTATTTTTCTCCTCTAGTCTAGACTGCTGATAATGTAAATTGTTGAAACCCTGGGTAAATAATTGGGAATGCAATCAACAGCAAGCGAGTATTTATCTGCTAATAAAACATTTGAAATGCAGAAGTCTGTCTTTGTCCAACAGTTCTTAAAAGGCAGTTATCAGCCCTGCTGCTGTTCCTGCATAGCAATTAGGATTTTTATGGTCACTAATTCTATATCTGAAAATTTATACAGTTTATTTTCTGCCTGTGTTTTTCTTTGCACAGAGAAAAGAAGCACAATATTTATGGTTGTAAGGAGGTTAACGTTATATTTTCTGCACGGAGATCTCTGTGGCTCCCTAGAGATTTGTACCATTTATAGAACCCAAATTTTCTAGGTTCCCTCATGTGTGGCATCAAGGGCTTACAGCTCATTAAGGATTTTCTGAATGGGATCTTTGTCACATTCTCAGAATGTGACTTGAAAGTTATATACCAGCTCAGTCATCAACTGTGAGTTTTATTATTAAAGCTGTTACTGCTTCAGAATCTGCATTAGAGGAGGCGCTTCGCAATTTTTCATGCTGCTGTTGGTAGTGCTTTTCCTTAGGACAGAAACTTGCATTGCGTATTCTACACAGAACCTGGTTTTTTATAATTTAGTCGTCTTTTTCCTACATCCCTGCTTGATTCACCTTCTGAGGTTAGTCCGTACACGTATCCAGCCCCTTGGGCCCCTGGAGATCCCAGTGGTGCCATCACACCCGGCGGCTGCAGGGGGGTCCCGCAGTCCCTCCCGCACCGCGCAGCCTCCCCACGAGCCACACCACGGCTGGGATCCTCCCCTGCAGAGACCGTGTGCTCTCTGAAGGCTTCACAGGCTTCTGATAATCTCACAAAACAAGGTTGGGAGCGGAACATCTCGAGTTGGCAGCTTGGTCTGTATTTGTCTAGTTTGCGACATCTGGAAAACCCTGTGGTGGTTTTTGGTTTTCTTTCAGAATCCCAATAGAGGTTAAATCAATGCAGAAGTGAGAAAAGTCACTTTTGCTGAGTCTGAAAACCTGAGGGGCTCAAATCATGGTTACGTGTAAACATTCTGAGATTCATCCATGGTCGTCCTTATGCTGTTTCCAACGTGACTTCGTATCACCCTGGTTCCTTTCAGCAGCAGCTCCCTCGGAGCTAGCAATGACCCACAGAGCTACTGCAGGTCATTTCCCATGAAATCAAGGTGTGTGTCATGGGCTTTGGGGCTGCTGCTTCTGCCCCCCTGTCTGCTGGGCCCGTTGGAGGATTTCAGCCACGTATGACAAAGGAAGGGAGACCCCAGGGCTATTTAGGAGTTTCCAACAAACTGTGTGAAAAATGCAGCTTAATATCTATTAATATCCCTCTTTGGGGAATGTAACAGTACGTGACCCGTTATCATTAGCTACCAAAGCATCAGCACAGGAGAGAGATGGGAAATGTCAGAGTCCTGGAGAACGCGTCAGGCGAGAGTGTGGGTCAAGGAGGACCCCAGGGTTTGGCTCTGCCAGCGCTCGTGGAAATCCGTGTTGGTAGATGGAAAACAAAGAATCTCTGGCAGCAGGAAGCATCGCTGCCGACTTGCACATCAAGGGACAGTTCCTGGGGACGTAGCACACAATATGAACTGGTCTTGAATTACAGGAGCTGGAGAAGATCCCGCCCCTGCTCATCTCGGAGGAGATCCAGGTAGTTCCCTAGTGAGCGGTAGTGACCAGAGACTTGTGTCACTTAGCGAAGGGGTTCTGCTGAAGCCAACGTTTGCGCTTATGTTACGCTGCTGATTTTATACTCTTCTGAAAACATTTTAACTGCTGTTCCCGCTGTAGATCTGTGGCAGGAGCAGGGAGTCTCGCTGCAGGCACCACGCAGGTGGAGGTAGGGTTTTAAACGGCACCACGTAACCCTGCTAGAGAGGACCTAAGGCAGAAGATACATCCCATCTAGCTGGTTTCTGGGTTCTTCTTTTCCCTGTGTTGAGACACAAGCAGTTTTTTGTGTGTTTTCCATGGACAATGTTTGATTTGGGCTTTTTCATTTGCATTCTTGGCGAACGGCTGCATGAGGGGCTGCTGCATTGGCTGCCACGTTGAAACCATCGGGCGCGTTTCAACTGCAAATGCACTGTCTGCATCTGAAAATATTTTCCATATTACAGTGTACTCCTACAATTTAAAAATGAAAACGGTTTTCAGCTACTGTCTGCTCCATTTGAGGGGGGAGAGGTGTCCATTCACTTGGGAAAAAAATGGACACAACTGTTTTATTGTGCCATGAAGTTTCTGTCTTTAAAAATGTTAGACTTCTCACTCGTGCTGTTAAAGACAAAAATTCCAGGTGTCTATAATGAGAAATACTGTGTTCCTCATTCCCTCCAAAGCTGTATTTTCAAATATATTTATTTTGAGTCCATTATTATTTGCACAGTGAAATTAGCTTTGCAAGAGGGATGAAAACCCTTGTCAGAGCCATTCTAGCAAAAAAGATCAAAGGAATTAAATATAAATTCTCTCCAAGGTGATCCTGTGGGTTTTTTCTTTTTTGAACAGGGAAGCCTTGGATTAATTACTTTTAATTTAAAAGCAAATCAATGGATGGAGAGGAATTCTTGTCAAAGAGCGCTGCAGTTTGCTTCTTAGAGTGAGCAGTCCTTTAGCAGGGTGACTAACAATGTGCATTTTTATTTTTAACCCGTGCCCTCCCCACCCCTCCACCTAACCCTTTCCATGTGCCCCGGTCAGTCAACAGGCGGGAGCATTTGCAGACAATCATGGATGACTATGATATCAGGTCCGCTGCCAGCATTTTAGCCTCCGTTAAGGAGCAGGAAGCTCGTTTCGAGCGGCTCACCCGGGCGCTGGAGGAAGAGCGGCGCAATGTCTCCCTGCAGCTGGAGCGTGCCAACCCGCCCGCCGACCGCCTCAGCATCTGCAACATTGGCAACGGGCAACCACTGGCCACCGCCTGGCAGCAGCTGGTCCTGCAGGTAACGGCCTGCCCCTTCTACCTCTTCCTAGAGTCCACCCGCACCAGAATTTCCCATTCCAGAGTCCGGTGCATCATGTTTGCCATCAGCATTGTCTTCTGGTACCCCAGAGCTGCTGTGCTTCAGCGATTCCTTTCCCGGCTCAGACCAGAGCTTTCGCTTAGAAGTTGCTTTTACTTCCCCTGAGCTCGCGGGGGGATGCTCTTAAACACCCATGGGATGCTTTTAAACATCTATGCATCCTTTAGCATTAAACCCCAAAGAGAGACCTTCACACCCTCCTCTAGCTCTGTGCGTTTGCTGTGAGTGGGGTGATGTGCTGGGGATGCACAAAGAAGGCTGAATCATAATCTCCATAGCAAACAGAATTTCCATTAGAAATAGTTGGACTTTGAATAGAGGGAACAGCATGAAAAGCAGGGAGTTCCCTCCTGCGAAGCCTTATTGTTCGTGTAGGGAGGATTTCATATTTGTTTCTCGTGTTTATTGACTTGATAGACTTTATTCTAATGATGCAGATTGGCTTGGTGGGAGCTGTGGATTTCCAAATATTGGTTTGCTTGATATTTGTTTTTTAACTGTTTAAATGTTCAATGATAAACTACTTACATGGCCAAATTACGTCAGCTCTCAAATCCCCCCGACATGCAAGGTAAGTCATGCAGAAGCAATAGGGCCGTTTGTGAAGCTCTGCTTCCTGAGAAAACATTGTTCAGTTCAGAAACTCCAGGCTACGGGGACTCTAAAAGTTGTTTCCCAATTATACCAGCCTGTTTTACAATTATACTTGCATTGAGCTGTGTTCAGGCAGATTTTACATTTCATTAGCGCAGCTTTTCTGTGAGCGGTGCCGTGTTCCTGTACGTGTTCGTGCCTGAACACGGGACGGGACGTGACGCGCGAGGAGCAGCCCTGGGCTGAGAGCCGGCCGCGGCTGGTGGGGGCTGGGGGTTGTTACCCTCCTGCTCAGCAGAGGGGAGATGTGCTCACATAGTACTTTTTTATAGAAAAAGGACGAGTTCACCTTCACTTTTTCTGAATGACTTTGTGCAACGTGCCTGATTAATAGCTGCAGAATGAAATTCCTTACCCACAAAACTGATGAAGCATGAGTTTTCTGCAGCGTTATGGCTTAAGGTCTGACCACTTCCAAGAAAACTTAATAAAGAGCTGAAGTTACCGGTGTCTACGTGACTCTTACCGAGAACCAGCCCCTGTAAGTGACCCCGGACTGAATCTGTGTACGCTCAGCTTCTGGCCACTGCGCGGCGGGGGAGCTTTTGTCCATAATTAGCGTTGAGGTTTTTAGAGCAACTTGTATATGAAATAAAATGGTTGATCAACTAAATATGCACAGTTAAGAATTAATGCAAGGTTATTTGTGTGAATTTCCATTAAATGTACTGAGGGCCAAGTTCCTCCCTGACTTACTAGAATGCATTAAATAGTGTATAAATGAAGGTTAAAACCTGTAACATTCAGTCTTACGCAGAATGTATAACGATGTCATCTTAGTATATACTAGTATATGTTGCATTTTGTTGTGAAGAGTACACAGAGCAAAAGGCAGTCTCTAAGGATTGCTCACGCGCTGCCGGGAAATGCAGCTGTCTCTGAAGCTGCGTTTCGGTGAGGACTGACCGATTTCTGCCTGTCGCCCACGCAGCCGCCTGTTGTCAGTAATGGGACAAAATAACTCCGGTAGTAGCTTTTCCATTTGGAAGTTGCACAGGTGATTGTACATAATCTAGTTATTCTGAGCAGAATTGGGGCAAAACCTGAAGCTTACTTCCATTTTATGAGAATGCCAAATGATCTTTAATGATCTCCACCACCAGGCGTCGGTTTCCCGTGTTGTTTGATGGCCACAGTGGAATCCGTGGGAGGGATTTCTTAGGGAGGGCTGCTCCGGCTTCGAGTGCTGGGAGCCACGTGGCTTCTCTCGGAAAGGCAAATTCTGGTTGTACTAAAAAGAGCAGAGCTGTCTGTTAATTGGTATTTGGTTTTGCTTCTCTAATTTTTGCAGTAAAAAATGGGTTTTTGGGTGTTACAGTACCCCAGGCTGTGGGGGTCTGGGAAGCCTTTGCCCCTTTCCAGTTTACCAATGCAGGCATAATCCAGTAAGCTTCTCTATCACTGGTGAGCAGCCCCCGTCGAGTCTGCTACATGTTGAAGTGTCTGGTTGATAATGTTTTTTACAAGCTTGATGACTCTTAATACTCTTCACGTGTGAGGTATTTGGGTTAATCCACCTGGTTCTATTTCACTTCTTTTCCAATCAGCCTTTTGCTCCCAGTGGGAGCCGAGGCTGGGCAGGGAGATGGGATGCGGGGTGTGCAGAGCTGCCGGCGGAGCCAGCCCCGCACAGCATGGCTTTCTGATAATAAAGAATATTCTCTCTCTTTTTTTTTTTAACTTATATTAAGATAAGGATTAGCTCAAATTGCTTTTCTAAGAAAATACCATCAAATTAACCTTTCTGAGGTGTGGTTTGAGCAACAATAACCCTTCTGTCCCTATTTCATTACTTTTATTTAAGATTCTCTGCTCCACACTGACACAGTGCAGACTGTCAGCACATACGGACCGTTTCCAGCGCTTTGCTAGAAGATGGGTGCATTAATATTGTCTCTATGTTTGTCCGTATGCAGAGAAGAGCAGAAATGGCTCCTGAGCTGCACTGAGTCCCCGGGTCATCACCTCCTCCTCTCCGTCTCATCCCCAATACAGTTCCATCTTTGCATTTGATGTAATTAGTTGTAGTTTGCAGTGCCTCGTGGCTTCCTTTGCTGGATCACGTATTTGTGCTCATATTAAGGGACTGACAGCATGGAAAATGACATTATTTTTCTTGCCTTACAGGTAAGGTCAGGTACAGAAAACAACGCTGTCGGTTCACGACAGCTCCCGGTGTGACACTACTATCTCCTCTTACAATACCAAATACCCAGGAAAAACCTCCTCCGTAGTTAACCCCTGCGTGTGCTACTCCTGCTGGTACTGAGCAGATTGCAAAATGTTGCAAGACTTTGTGGGGATAGTCCTAATTCCTGCGTAAAACCAGTTGAATCCATAGAAATGCAAGTTGGGGTTTGGTGTCGGTGACGCCGAGGCTGTTCTCCCGCCGGCTCCTGCTCTCGGCTCCTCGCGGGAGTTCAGCTCTGCCCTTCTCCTGCCCGGCAGCCACCCGCCGGGCCGTGGCCATGGCCAGCAGACTCCGTGCCTGCGAGTCGTCTCTCTGAATTTCTAGGAATGGCCTGGGTCAGGTTTCGGCTGCTGCGTGTGAGCAGCTCCGCAAAGGTGCCGGGGGGATGGAGGGGGGGGTTGGGAATATGATTCCCATGGGAGAATGAGTTCTTGGCTCAGAGTTCAGCGTGAGCTGAGAGGTGCTTGCAGCACCTACGAACCCCAGCGCAGTCAGGGACTGGACCAGAAGCTGCTTTTCAAGGAGACGTGTCCTCATGGGTGTCCCATCCCTGGCTTCTGCTGGGCTGGAGAGGATCACAGTCGAGTTTAGCTCAGAGGCTGGAACTTCTGCCACCTTTTTTTATGGACATTGTCCCATCTCCATGAAAGCACCAACTCCTGGTTTATGGTGAGAGTCAGGATCTTCTGCTGGTGCCTCTGCAGATGCTCGGGCAGCCAGCACTTTACGGGAGTTCAGCAGCTCTCCTGGAATTGCTGCAGGTGTTTCAAACCGGGACTTCCCAAGGTGACAGCACCGTGTTGCACCACTGTGAGCTCGAGGAGCTCCTGCTGTTTGCCTTTCTGCCGGGATTACCCAAATCCCGAAAGAAATCCTGCTTCCTGCATTGCAGCAGGAACGTGAAAGCACCAGGCTGATGAGAACAGAGTCTGTGGCACAGGCATCACGGGGTGTATCGTAGGAGAGCCCCCGAGGGGAGCACTCCAGGAGTATTCCTGCGAGAACTTACATGTCCTGCTGCTTCTGTTTCTTGTTAGAGCTTCTCCCCTGTGATGGTTCTTCAGGCTTCATTTAAGGCCTTAGATGGTAAAAACATGGATACCAAAGTGAATGGGAATAATATCAATTTCAGCAACAACGGAGAAGATTTGACCCCCTGCATCAGAAGCTGTGAAGTGCTTTCCAGAAGGGATTTATTTGATAAGCAAACCACCTAAACCTCACTGATGATAGTTATCTGGGGCTCAGATCTGCGGGCAGGCAGCACAATCCACTCCAGATCTGATGCGTTAGATACCTGAGAAGTGTTTACAGAGTCACAGAATCACATGGGGCTGGAAGGGACCTCTGGAGATCATCCAGTCCAACCCCCTGCCAGAGCAGGGCCACCCAGAGCAGGTCCCACAGGAACGTGTCCAGGTGGGTTTGAATGTCTCCAGAGAAGGAGACTCCACCACCTCCCTGGGCAGCCTCTGCCAGGGCTCTGCCACCCTCACAGGAAAGAAGTTCCTCCTCATGTTTAGGTGGAACTTCTTACATTCAAGTTTGTGCCCATTTCCTCTTGTCCTGTCCCTGGGCACCACTGAGAAAAGACTGGCCCCGTCCTCCTGACACCCACCCTTTAAGTATTTATAGGTGCTGATCAGATCCCCCAGATCCCCCCTCAGTCTGCTCTTCTCCAGACTAAAAAGGCCCAGGTCCCTCAGCCTTTCCTCATAAGGGAGATGTTCTAGGCTCCTCCTCGTCTTAATCAAAATGTATAAAGTTTGTATAAAACTTTGTCAGCAAATCTAGTTTAAAAAGTAGATCCCAAGGGATTCATTAAAAAAAATTTAAAAAGGGAATACAGCAACTGAGAAAGTGACCCTCTGTCTGGTAGGGAAAGAGTTACTTTATTCTTTCCAGCACAATTATATGTTTTTTCAGACTTTAATTACAAACTATTTTATAGTTCTGCATGGGCGGCTTGAACATTTATCTTTCAGCTGCGCGATGCAGGCCTTTGCAGAAACCTCCCTTCTTTTTCCTCTCCGCCACCAGCGGCACCTGGAGTTCGGGTCTCCCACCTCCCACCTCCCGTGTGTCCGGTGAGTCCCCGCCGCTCCTGCCGCATCCCCAGGTGCCACCCGATGGTTGCCGGCAGGAGAGCGGCGGTGCCAGCCCAAAGCCACGGCCGCCTTCACCCTCAGCAGCTCACAAGTATTTTTGTATTTTCATTTGCTTTGAAAAGTCTCAACTTCTTTTGTTTTGTGTGATTTTTTTATTTCTTTTTTAATTGAATTAGGTTCTGGAAGCGACTGAAAGGCAGGGATTTTCTTACTTTGTTTGCCAAAGTTTGTGAAAGAGAAGTTTTCCCCAGCCGTTAACCTCTCCGGCCTGGAGCCGTGCCAGGTTTAAATTAAAATTCTTTCATTTGAATGACAAATTCACAGTTTCATAATGATTTTCCATGATTTTACGTTACTAGTAGAACCATGTTTTCTTCTAGAAGAGAAACACATTTAAGGTAAGTTCTGCTTGCTGTGTGTAGCTCAGAATGGGAACAGGCTTCTGGGCTGTTCCTTGCGTGACGCCTCCGAGTGTTGTGAGAGCAGCGAGTGCAAGGGCAAGGAATTACTAAAAATGTCTTGAAACAGGAACATTCAAATGCAAACATGAAAACATTAAAGAGTAATATCAGGTTTAACAGGATTGAAAAAAAAAAAGAACTTTCTAGTCCCACTTACCACCTTTGCTTCGTGGTAATTACCATGAAACCACCTCACATTGTGAAGCTGTGATTTCTGTCTGGTGTTCTGCTGGTTGGCTGTTCCTCAGCTCAGGCAGCACGACGGGATTCACTGTACTGGCTTTTTTAGATTTTTACTTCTGCGTTTCAGTTGCAGAGCACACTCCTGCACTGGGTCAGCTGGGATGTTTGGGAAGAAAGATTTTAAACCGTCGCAAACCCTTTTTGCACAGTATCTCTGGATTTTATGAAAAGATTTGGTCAGTAATACCGGCCTTGATCCGTCGGCGTGGGCGCGAGGCAGAGCTTTATCCCTACAAGGCGTCGCTGGGGAGTCGGGTGAGCTCCGTAAGCCCCAGCCCCTGCACATCCCCGCGGAGCAGCAGGAATGTTTCTGCAGAAACTTTAAAGCCCAGGAGCGGCCAAACAGGCGATTTCCTCTCCCCTGAGCCCTTCGAGCTTCGGGCCTGAAGGGTTCAACTGGGCTTTGAAAACCAGAAGTTGGCTGCGGTTCCATTTCAGGTCTCCCCAGCAGCTATGGGCTCTCGGGAGGCTCTCTGAGTGAGCCCCGGGGAGCGGTGGGCTGTGGCGGCCGCGAGAAATCCCGGAGCCTGTCCTGGGGGTGGCTCAAGTCACGCTCTGGCTTTGTCACCGACGTGGAGGGATTTGCTGAAGTCATCGGTGCGACTGGGAACAGAACGGCCCAGGATGGCCATGGGCAGCCTGGCGCCACCCGCCAACTGTAATTAAAGCCTTTGATTTAGCTAAATGTCATAGTTTACTCTTTCTATATATATTTTAAACAAAACCCCAAAGCCAGAAACCAAAGCTGCTTCCCTTTTTATGCTACCAAATTACTAGCTGAAGAGTATTTTTTAGGCATGGCTGTGGTGCCTGGGAAGCGCTGGCGAATGCTGTCACAGTTCGCTTGGGGGGCCTGATCTAAAACGCATCTGTAGCCGCTGGCAGAGCCGTGTTTTTAGACTCCTGTAGCTGAAGACTGGAGACAGCTCCAGTCGCACGTTCCTAGCCCATCTCAGTTAGCTCTTCTTCCTTTTTGCAGTCTTATTTTCATGTGTAAGTATTTCAAATACAAGAAACCTGCTCTGGAATGCAGTTCCATAGGCAGAGCCCTGATTCTCTCTGCAGAAGCCCCCGTGGCTGGGCTTGGGGCTGACAGCGGGCACCGGGGGAATCGGGGACAGTGTGGACACCACCCATTCGGCACACGATGGCAAGGCCACATCTTTGCCCTCCGGATGAGGGAAGCTGGTGTCTTCTGAGCAAGCGATCCTAACATGCGGCTTGAAATACAGCACAAATCGTCTGCAAGATCCAAGAACAACACAGAATCTCAGAAACGAGAGATGGTTAATACTGGGTCTGTCTTTCCTGCATTTGAGTGTCTTTGTTTTCCTCTCCAATAACTACAGCATGAAATTATGGTCACAGTACCAGCCTTAAATTTGATTTGTTTCTCTTGCTGTTCTCATTCTCTTATAAATGTAATGCTATTTTAATTATTTTTTTTCTTAAACCGGAGGAGGTTTTTCTATTTTTATCCCTGTAAAACGTAGTTGATTCTTCTCTAAATGAAGCTGCTGGGAAGCAGCATAGGTCATTCATTCCACTGCGACCTATACGTGGTGACATGCAGCTTCCTCTGTCCTTTATGTCTAACGTAAGCAGGGCTGTCACCAGGCTGTCCCTGGTCCCGTCCTGTCAGATGACAGCCCGGATGACACAGAGTTGACTGATATTAGATGCAGCAAGATGGAAGCTGGGTTTGTATGTCAATGGCAATCCTCTGAACCCACTGAAACGCCCAGTGGTGTCCCTCCACAGAAGGTGTCTCCTTGCCATGTTGGTCTTCAGCCTTGCGATCCTCCTCTTTCCTACTGGCTCCTTCGATAAGGATGACACATGGAATCATCCCCCCTGATGGAGACAGTCTGGCTTCGTCTCCAATTCTACCCTTGCAGCGTGAAAACAAAAAGATTGTCAAACCACATTGATGGAAATGTTAGAAATGTCCTGGTGGCTTTGTCCTGCCGGAGTCACGCAGCCGTTCTGGAGCAGGTACGGGCGCTTTGAAAGGGCTCGTGTAACTTTTCAAATCTATTTCAAAATAATGGAAATGCTAATGGAAAAGATTTCAAAACGTATCTTGGAGATAGAATGTTCTGTTTTCCTTTGGCTGTAGGAGAATCCCCGCAGCAGCGCACCCTGACACATCGTGCCGTGCTCTTCTGCGGTTCTCCCCCTTGTTTATTTGCTGTCTGGAATTCCCAGAAGGACAGGAAAGTACCCCAGGCAGGGAAGCACCGCTGTGACGAGAGGCTGTTGGTTCTGGGGGTTCCACGGGTGGTGGCGGTGCTTTGCCCGGGACTGTGGTTATGGTTATATGGTTATATGGTTATATGGTTATATGGTTATATGGTTCCCTGGGATTCCGGATCCGCTCGGTGGGGCTGATGGAAGTCACTCACCGCTGAGGCCATAGGGTGCCTTTCCAGGCAGAGCCATAAACCATTCCATTTATCCTGCCCCTGAGAGCAGCTCGATCTATAGTGCAGCACTAGCGACGGAGAATTTTTTGAGGGTAATGGGAGAAAATAGAAAAAAAGAGAACTTGGCCCAGATACTCTACTACTCCGTCTTCCAGAGAATCAAATCCCATCCTATTTATAAATTTTTAATTTCTCAGAGAGAAGAAAGATGGTTTTCTCCCTCCTTTTGCAGCTGGGAAAAATGTGCCAGATGAAGAAATTAAGGTTCTTTTTTTTTACAAAAGGGCGGTGGGGAGGCTGCGGTGCAGTCAGCAGTCTGATACTAATGGATGGAGCGCTTGTTGCCAGAATTTGGAAGTTCAGTATAACCTTTGGGATCTAATCCATAACTCTTATTTAGGTAATTAGTTCTTTCACTTCAGCATTGCCAAATTCTAGCATTCAGAATTAGATGAGCTGGTAAGATATTGCGAGCGGCTAAGAAATCCGGGGACTCGAGATGTGTTTTGCCTTTTTAAAAAAAATAAATCTTTGGCTTTGAGTCAAAACATTTTCAAAATTGACTTTACAAGCAGAAGGCGTACAGGCATCTATTACATTTTTGAAAGGAAAACTGTGTTTTTTTTAAATGACAACGTGACCCCAGAAGGTGGGACATCAGTGTTCAGCGAGGCGGGTCTGGCGTGGCTTGCCCCGGGACCTGGGGGTTCACCCCGGGGACCCCGCGGGGGAGTCAGGAGGGGCAGCTCCGGGCGGGAGGGTTGTCAGTCCCGTCGTTCCGCGTGTGAGAGCAGCTGCTCCGGTGCCCCACGGACGGGGACTTCACTGCGATTCCTCCTGTGGCGCTGCGTGAGGGTCTGGCGCAGCCCCCTGTGCCGCGCTCCCTGCCAGCGCCGCCTCGACAAGAGTCGAGCTGTTTGGGTTGAACTGAAGAAAAGCTGGACAAGGGGGAGGGGGGTCGGGTGCTGTATAAAAATCCAGGAGACTCATCTGAAATGCGTTCCTTTTGCTTTGCTTCGGCCTTTAAGTGTTTTACTACCAGTTGCCTCTGAATTATTCTTCTGTAGATAGACTTGGAGCATATTTTTTCTCTCCAGTGGAGCAAACACTTTGCTTCAGCTAAACCCTGTGGAACGTCCACCATTGCCCTCGTCATCCTTGATGGCATTTATTTTTAAACAAATTAGGAATAGAGTTGGGTGACGTAGCTCTGCCCTGTTCTCTGCCCCTGAAATACAAAGCCTTGGCTCCGATGCTCAGCTGGAACTCTGACATCGGCCGTACCAGGAAGGCTGACATTTGAAATTAGGATTAAATAGGTCTGAAACAGTCCTTCCAGTCTTGAACGGCGGTATAGGAGATGCCACCTTTGCATATTGATCTGGTAGGATTGATACTAATTAACATGTTAATTACACTGACACTGGAAGTATGTTTTAGAATTATCAGGGAACCTGAAGCTGGGATGAAAAGACCCTTTTGTGCACAGGCGCCTGTTCTGATAATTAAAGAAGATTAAATGGTGATGTGGCTTCATTTCTGCTTTATGGCTGGTCTGGCAGTCTCTGGCCAGCCCTGTTTTCCAGGGATAGTCTCTAATTTGATTCCAGCAGCTTTCACTCCCTAATTACCATTGTTCAGCCACCAGCTGTTCCAGTGGTGGGTTTAGTTATTGCTTTGGCTTCTGCAGGAACCTCGTTCGGGGGAGGAAGAGCCCCCGTTAGCCCTCAGCTGGGGCTGTGCTGGTGGTTCAGCACCGGGGGGGCTGGGCTGGTGCCCCCTCAGACCCCGTCACCCTGCCCTGCCTCTGGCGGGGCACGGCCTCCTGTCCCCCCGGTGGGTCCAGGGGGGAAAAGTCCTCACGTTCAGCTAAGGTTGGTTTACACCTGCCTGCCTAGGGCTCTTCCTTATAAGACTTGATGTTTTAATAGATTATTAATTGATACCCTTTTTGATATTTCTTGAAAAGGGCAGAAAGAAGGATCCAGTCCTAGAATGGGAAGTACGGGGGGGCTCTCCTCCTTCCCGGGGGTTTGGCAGAGATTCGCTGCCTGTTGGAAGGCCCAACACGAAAAGCTGGGTACTCCCAGCTTAAAGCAATAAATGGATGTGGAGACGACGCTGTGAGGGCCCGGGTTCCGTGGCAGAGCGTGGTGGACGCAGGGTGCAGCGCACCTGGCCTTCGTTTTGCTAACGAGCAATTTAGCCAGGCAGGTTTGCGGGCAGGTGGAGGGATTTAAGCAATTAGGGCAGTGGTACTTGGAGCTGCTGCTGCGTGGGATGGCCCAGGGAGGAGGCAGCGCGGGGAGAGGAGGGGGTGGCATCGATCTCCCGGTGAGTGCGGGGGGGG